>JAQYXR010000521.1:0-79127 GCA_030545055.2 Neoaliturus tenellus | reverse complement strand
TAAGATATTGCGCTTGCGTTTGGGTATTGGGAATTGTTTTATATGAGAGTGTTTCAATTGTACCCTATGTCTCCTGTGTGTATTTTATCCTTTGTGTCTTGTTTGTCATATGTGTTTAATGTGTATGTGCTTGTTCCAGCATTGACTATGTTGAGCTCAATTGTGTGTTGTAAGTGTGTTATATTTTTCTAAAGTGTATACGCTTGTTTTAGCATTCCCCCCTTGAGCTTTTTCAATGCTCATAAAGTAAATTGTAAAGACAGGGATCGGGAGTAGGCCCCCGTGTAAAGCCACTTTTTATAATTGTTAGGCTCCTCTCATGCATGCTTCAATGCGGCTGAGAAATTGGAGTTGGTCCGTTTGTACGCTTATACGGGGGAAATGAGCCGATGGCCTCTGCACTCGGACCGAGGACGTAAGCCACTAGGGTGTCCTCAGTTAGTTTCCCTTCTGGAAACTCAAAATTATGTAAATGAAACTTTGTTAGCTATTTGTATTTTTTATCCCCAAGGCCCCCGAACATTCGTGGTTCGCCATGGATGTACGGGGGCCGAAATTCTTTAATGTTCGTATGGCCTTGACCTAGTAAGAACTTATACAAATTTACTGCATTGCTGAACTTAAATATTAAAGATAGGGAACGGGAGTAGGCCCCCGTGTAAAAAAGTATTTTTTATTCCAACGTTAATACACTCCTTCATGCATGCTTCAATGCGGCTATGAAATGGGAGTTGGTCCGTTTGTACGCTTATACGGGGGTAATGAGCCGATGGCCTCTGCACTCGGACCGGGGACATAAGCCACTAGGGCTGTCCTCAACCTCTTTCAAAATTATGTAAAAGACTTTTTGTTAGCTATTGGAAAAGTTATTTGTTAGCAATGCAGTAAATGCTTAAGTCTTGCGTGGTGAAGGTTAGACAACACTGGATGTTGCCTGTTGTCATAGTTGGGTCTCTTCGGAGGCTACAGCGATGGCAACCTAAATGCCCCAGGTGGGGCTTAATTTTTTTTAAAGTTTTTTTCGTGACCTTGACCTAAATAAAATAATGACCCCCCCTCCCCCTCCCCCAACCCCTTCCCCTCCCCCAGCCCCCCCCCTAGGGTACCTTGGGCGTGGTCACCCGGTGGGGATATAAGGCGGCCGGGTTGCACGCATTTCTCATTTTTAGCTCCAGCGCTCATGTTGACCGGTTCTGAAAATGTATCGTCGTATACCTTATGATAATTCGTACTATAATCTGTTTGGTATTAATAGTATTACAGACAATGAGCAGAAAGTGTATAAAAAATTTTGTTGTTTACTTGATAGAACGCACAAACTACCACCAAATACTTTCACCTACAAGCTACCCCTGATAGACAAGGATGATGTAAGCAAACTAACAACAATTCAAGTAAAATTTCTGGAAGAAAAAATCCTTGTTTGTGTAAGAGAAGTGTTTCATAATGAATATTCAAAAAGATTGGCCTTCGACTTTATTAAGGAACATGCAGGACGTGAAAAAGAACAGTACCCAGGATTATATTATTTATATCTTTTTGAGAATGGAGCAAGTGTAACGGTAGAAATAAGTATCAAACTAATGTAATTCTCCCAACCAAGTGTTAAACTAGGACTTGAACTTGGACTTGATTGAGGTTTTGTAGAACAGAGCGGGGATAGATCACTTTGCGGCAATGGACTACCATGCTGCTTAGTGGTTTATCCCCCGCTCAAAGGGTATCTTTACACGACCTTGACCCACATAAATGCATAGTTTGTGGGGGGTATAAAAAAAGGGCAAACCAATTGGATGGATACACCACTTCTATACCATGGCTCCATTGCAGTGCTCTATCCCCCGCTAAAAATATTAATTCCAAATGACCTTGTTCCACATAAACTTGCTCAAACAGACATCTTTCAAAAAATTTGTATAAAGTAGTGGATTTAGACCAAACATTATTGGTTTATCAAGCCTGTTGAAGAATATATTGAAAATGGGTGTTTAAAAGCCAAATGTACTAAATGATTGATAAATCGGATGTATATGACGTCACCTTCCCCCACCCTTCAACCTCGGGTATAAAGGGACCCGGTTGAGCGCGCTGCTCATTATTGCTTGGACATTCACCGAGTGCACACTCAAAGCCAAACTGTAAAACATGGCTCTTTGCGATATTTGTGGTGAGTTTTTCCAAGATGAAGATATCTTTGTTTTACACCGAGAATTGCATCATGAAGAGGACAGAAAAGAAGAGATTGTTGTAAGTGAAGAAGACTTGGATGCGATTGATCGGTTATTGGAAAACTACCAGAAGCAGATGGACGACTGTGATAGCTATCTACAGTTACACCGAGAATTGCATCGTGAAGAGGACAGAAAAGAAGAGCTTGTAGTAAGTGAAGAAGACTTGGATGCGATTGATCGGTATTTGGAAAAACCTCAGAAGCAGAAGGAGGACTGGGCTAGCTATTTACAGTTAATGCAAAGAAGAAGACCAAGTGTTATTCAATTTGCCGGAGCTGGACCATCTACAGCTGGAGGATTTATTCAAGAGGAAATGGAAGAAAAAAAAGTGGAAGATGTAAAACAACTGCGTACCCAAGAAGAGGATATGGAAGAAGAGGATACAGAAGAAGTGGAAGATATAAGACAACTGCACACCACAGCCTTACCAGGACCAGTTGTAACTCATTTCAAAATTAATAACGTGCAATTAGAATTGGAAAATTTTATAAGTCAAGCTAAAAAGCTAGTTGTAAAAACATTGACGGAAGAATTGGCAAGATTGAACTTTATTAAATTTGGATTGGTGTTGGAGGCTATGTTTACTAATACCGATAGTGAAAATTCACCGAGAGCATTCATTGCTAAAAACCGAACCCTTACAACCACATCTGATATCAACGAAATTTTAGAAGAATGTTTGGTTGAACTGCTAGTGAAACTTCAAGAACATGAAGGAAGAGGATCCGGCTGGACGCTATCATCAATTGAAGGTATGGATGTGAGGGTTCACAAGCATGGATATGGTATGAGAGGAAGCAGCTTTATCCCTCTACCAAAGGGGATCCGAGATACAAGATCATGTATCAATGTGAAAAATGAGGATAATGAATGTTTCCGGTATGCAATGTTAGCAAAATATGTGGAACCTATGGCCTGTAGACCTAGCATAGCATACGAAGCTGTTCAACACCGCTATAACTTCCAAGGTATGTCGTATCCTGTTAGTCTTAATGATGTTGCTAAATTTGAAAGAAAAAACCCAGGAGTTTCAGTTAATGTGTTTGGTTTAGACGAATCAAATAACGTATACCCGTTACGAGTTACAAAGACTGAACGTCAAAATCATACAGATTTGTTGCTATTGACCAAAGGTGAAATATCACATTATGTTTACATCAAGAACTTTGAAACTTTGGTTGGACGACAAGTGACTAAAAAGAAAATTAGAGTAACAGTGTGTAAGAGATGCTTTTGTTTCACAAATAAAGACTTGAGACGTGGAGGTTTAGAGTGGTTGTCAGAACACCAACGTCTTTGTAATGACAACTATGAAGTGAAGATTAGTCTGCCACCACCATCTAGAGCATTTGTCCAGTTCAATAAAACAGTTCACCAATACCGGATTCCACTAGTTATCTAAGCTGACTTTGAATCCACGTTAGTGCCGCAGGAACTTCCGGATGGTGAAGTAACTAGAAGAACCAAATATCAATTGCATCAACCTAACAGTTTTTGCTTATTGGTGAAATCTACTTTACCTGAAGAACAATTGCAAGACTATGGCTTAACATCCACTCCGATACTCTACCGTGGGGAAGAAGCTGCTAAGTATTTTGTAGACCAGTTGTATGACATTGCTGAAAAGGCAGAACGCTTATACAGTAATGTTTTACCCATGGAACCTTTGAACCAAAATCAACAAGATGAGCACACTTCGGCAACAACGTGTTATTTATGCAAGAAGACCTTCAGTGAAGACAACCATAAAGTAAAAGACCACGATCACCTGACGGGGTTATACAGAGGAGCTGCTTGTAATTCATGCAATATAAATTACAAACTGCCAAACTTTATCCCTGTCGTGTTACACAATCTTAGCGGCTATGACTCCCACTTCATTATCCCAGAGTTAGGACGATAATGGAAAAATTGAAGTATTAGCTGAAACATTGGAGAAGTACATCAGTTTCTCAAAAACAGTAGGTAAAATTAAACTTCGCTTCGTAGACTCTTATAGATTTATGTCATCTAGTTTGAGTAAATTGTCTGAGAACCTAAGAAGAGAAGACCTAAAAGAAACCAGCAAAATTGTACCTGAAGATAAATTGGACTTAGTAATACGTAAAGGAGTGTTCCCCTATGATTACATAACTTCTGCAGAAAAATTTGAAGAAACCACCGAATTTGAAGGCCACCGATTGAAGCCTTCAATAGCAAGTTAAATGAAAGTGCAATCACCGTTGAAGACTACAATCATGCTTGTAATGTTTGGAACCAACTAAACATTCAAACCTTAGGGGAATATTCTGACTTTTACATAAAATTGGACGTAACTCTGCTGTGCGATGTGATGGAAGAATTTCGAAACACCTGCTTCTCCGCCTATGGACTGGACCCTCTACACTCGTACACATCTCCAGGATTAGCATGGCAAGCTATGCTAAAGTCAACTAACTGTCGACTGGAACTTCTAACAGATATTGATATGGTGCTCATGATGGAATCTGGTGTACGAGGCGGTTTGACACAAGCTGTAACACGTCATGTTAAAGCCAACAACAAGTACATCCCCGGCTTCGACGAGCAACAACCATCGGTCTACCTTGGCTACTTTGACGCAAACAACCTTTATGGTTGGGCAATGTCAAATCCGCTTCCCTACGCTGACTTAAAATGGATCGACCCGGCCACCATCGGTGACATCTCACAGATTCCAAAGGATGGTCCAAAAGGCTATATTTTGGACTGTGATTTCGAATATCCGGAGCACCTTCATGATCATCACTACGACTTGCCTCTCCTAGCCAAGACTGAAGTTTCACCGACAGGAAGATGGCCAAAATTGATGATGACGTTGGAAAATAAAGATCGGTATGAGGCTCATTACTGGGTAGTTCAACAAGCTCTTGAATTGGGTCTACGTGTAGTGAGAATTCATAGAGCAATTGAATTCACCCAGTCTTGTTGGTTGAAACCATATATTGATTCCAACACTACAAGAAGAGCAGCAGCAACATCAGCATTTGAAAAGGACTTTTACAAATTGATGAACAACGCCATCTTCGGGAAGACCTTAGAAAACAAAAGAAAACACAAGATTGTAAAATTAGTAAGTGATCCTAAGAAATTGGAAAAATTAGTGCAAAAACCAAATTTTGGAACATCCATGATTATAAACGAAGATCTAGTTGCCGTCAGTATGAAGAAAACAACAAAGTGATGGATCGTCCGTTATACATTGGAATGTCGATTTTGGATATAAGTAAAACTCTGATGTATGATTTCCATTACAACAAAATGGTTAAATACTACGGAAGAGACAACATTGGAGTTGCATACATGGATACCGACGCGTTTATCTACTGGATAAAGACCTTGGACATGTATGAAGACCTAAGGAGCTTCCCGTACAAAGACGATTTTGACTTCTCTGACTATCCGAAGAACCATCCGAATTACAATGAAAAGAATAAAAAAGTAATCGGAAAATTTAAAGATGAAGCAAATGGAATGCCTTTGGAGGAAATAGTTGCGCTAATGTCCAAACTATATTCCTTCAAGATGTATAAGGAAAATGACATACCGACAGTGAAGAAAGCTAAAGGAGTCAAAACATCGTACTTGAAGAAACATGTGACATTAGACCATTACAAGACCCGCTTGTTTGAAAATTCTACAATGTCTGCAACGTTCAACACTATCAGAAGCTTTAAACATGAGGTCTACAGTGTCACTGAAGTTAAAAGAGCACTATCAGCTCGAGATGATAAAAGGCATATTATGCTGGATAAAATTCACACTCTTCCTTTTGGCCACTACTCTCTAAACCCTATCGACTAGTAACCTATTCTTCGTCCTTCTACAACTTCGACCTTATTCCTTTCTCCTTCCGTAAAAAAATGGGGAACACGGCAAGTCAAACGCCGTGTTCCCCATTTTTTTACACAAGTTTGGATGACCTTGACCTATATAAATGATGTGAATATTTAAGACAACATTCATTGTGATTATACATGTGATACATGAAACATTCAAACCTGCAATATGAAGGACTTGAAGCAAGAAATTGTCAACGAACTTCATAAACCTGCAAGAAGAAAGTTTCCACGAAGAAATACAGTGATAAAAGGAATAAATGATTTATATCAAGCGGATTTAATCGAAATGATTCCTTATAGTAAACAAAATAGAGGATTTAAATACATATTGACTATTATTAATTGTTTTTTAAAAATGGCAGATGCTTTACCACTAAAAGATAAAAGTGGCAAAAGTGTTACAAAAGCAATGGAAACAGCTATACAAAGAGACAAACATACTATAAAACATTTACAAACTGATGATGGAAAAGAATATTTTAATAAGGAATTTGCTAATTTAATGAAAAAACACAACATTAACCATTACTCAACCAATTCAGAGGTAAAAGCATCAATAATTGAAAGATTTAACAGAACTTTAAAAGGTGCGATGTATAAGATGTTTTCCAACAGAGGATCACACGTATGGATTGATATGTTACCAAAACTTATAAGCGATTACAATAACAAGTTTCATAGAACTATCGGTATGAAACCAAGCCAGGTGACTAATAAAAATGAAAAACTTGTATTAAAACGTATAAAAATGAATACTAAACCAAAAGTTGAAAAACTAAAGCCTAAAAGGTTTAATGTTGGTGATAAAGTGCGAATAAGCAAATACAAAGGTGTATTCAGTAAAAGATATCTTCCAAACTGGACAAATGAGGTATTTACTGTATTTAAGGTGCAACCTACAATATCAGAAACTTACATTTTAAAAGATAATAAAGGACAATTGCTGGAAGGAGGGTTTTATGGACATGAAATGTTAAAATCAACAGTAGGTGATGTATATCTAGTCGAAAAGGTGTTGCAACGAAAAAAAGATAAGGTTAAAGTACGATGGTTAGGATTTAATAAGACGGAAGATTCTTGGATACATACAAAGGATCTAATATAATGATAGAGCATCATTTTGGGTTGAACCATTACAAAGGATGGAGATAATACCGCAAAAAGACAATTTTACTATTAATAATATAGATGAACTCACAGTGGATGGTTCTCAATTCAATACTGGGAAACACGGTGTTTTGTTACCAAACACGGTGCGTTGTCTGGTTACCGGTCCTTCCAATTGTGGAAAAACAAATGTAGTATTCAATTTGATTACAAACCCTAAAGGATTACGTTTTAATAATTTATATGTATTTTCAAAGTCACTTCAACAACCAAAATATCAGTTATTGGAACAAATACTCAATAATGTGTCTGAAGTTAAATATTTTAAATTTAACGCGAGCGAGAGTGTCATGCAACCGCAATTGGCTAAACCATTCTCAGTATTCATATTTGACGATGTATCTTGTGAAAATCAAAATACAATAAGGAATTACTTCGCCATGGGTCGACATAACAACATAGATAGCATTTATATTGGTCAAACTTACAGCAAAATACCGAAACAGCTCATTAGAGACAATGCAAACATGTTAATTGTATTTAAACAGGATGAAACCAACCTAAAAAACATATATTATGACCATGTAAGTGCGGATATGCCATTTGAACGATTTAAAGAGTTGTGTGGAAAGGCTTGGGGTGAAAAGTATGGGTTTTTAACAATTATAAAGGAACAACCGCTAAACAATGGTCGATACAGGATAGGATTTGATAAATTTATACTAATACACTGATCATGATGTAAAACATTCATTGTTGTACAACACGTCTTGCTACAAACATGGTTAACCAAGAAAAGTTAATAAAGGAAATAAAATCACTTAGTGATTCTATTCGGGATAAAAACAGAGCATTAAAATTAGGTATTAGCGAAAGGGAGAAATTTCTTGAATCTACTTTTAAACCTATTACTGAACCCTTGAAACAATTAAACAAAAAATTTGCTAAACCCGTTTTGGAAGGAGATGCAATTGCACCTATTACAAAGTTTGAAAGAGAAAATGTAAAATCAGAAGATTTTAGTGATGAAGACCCGGAATCCTCTACATATAGTGGTTTTACCGGTGGAGAACCTGAAAGAGAGCTAGAATCACCAGACTATAGTGGTATAAGAGAATTATATGAAGTAAAAGCTAAAAGAGGACATGAAGATGTATCAACCGCTAGTGAAGAGGAAAAAGAAGAAGAAGCAAGGGAAGGTCCGTCAAACATAAGCTTGTTGGGTGAAAACATTCATAACAAAGGACCTTTAGGAAGGAAATACATGATAAAAATGTTAGCTGGAATAAATCCTAATAAAAACTACCATAGTTATGGAGTAAGATTAACAGAAGAAGGTTTAATGGTTGGTAATAGCCCGGTAAACATTGATGAACATGATAATATTATTGTTGGTAATCAAAGATATAAGGGCACAAGAGGATTATTTGAATTATTATTTGAAAAAAAGCCTTTAGAATTGTTAGTTAAAGAAGAAGACATGGAAGCATATAAACAGATTTTGGAACACACCAATGCATACAGGAGAAAATATTTAGCTGACCAACCAGTTTTTAGATCTAGGTCTTTAAAATATAGAGAATTTGTATTTAAGTTAATACCAACAACGAGAAGACAACCAATGCCGATAATGCCAAGAAAATCTGTAAAACGAAGGTTTGTGTCATCCACTTTGGATATAAGTGCTGCAGAACCAAGAAAAAGAAACAAATCTGTTACAGGTACAGGTTTAATGAAGAAACTATATAATACAAATGTGATTTATTACAATAATATCAATAAATTGGTGGATAGAATGAAACTAATACATGAAGCTAAAGAAGCGGGTCATACTGGATTGGAAAACGAATGGGTGGCTTTAGTGGATGAACTCCGAAACCGTGGGGTAATCTTATAAAAATGCGTTACTCCCTAGAATACTATTCAGTTGCACCATGAGTGTCGACAAGTTCGGACGTTACTCCTCGGATGGGTTATATTATGCGAATAGTTTAAAAAGAAGTGCTGGTTTACCACAAACACCTGATGGGGATTATGATATGAGTAATAAAAGGTTAAAAAACATAAAAGATCCTACGGATGAAAACGATGCAATAAATTTAAAAATATTAAAGGAAAAGATATCGCCAACATTAAGACTACAAAATAACACTTATGATGCAGAAAATCATAGAATTATCAACGTTGGTAAACCAAATCAAAACGGTGATGCAATAAACAGAGGTTATTTGTCATCTGAATTGAAAAATACGTTAAAATTCAATGGAAAAACGTATAGTGCTAACAATAAACGTATATCCAACGTAGATGACCCTAAAGAGGAAAAAGACAGCGTAAATAAACGCTATTTACATTCTATAATACCTGAAAAGACAAAAGATGGATTTTCTTTTTATAAATTTGTTATTAACGATATAGGTTATCCAAAAAATGAAAATGATGCTGTAAATCTCAAATATATAAAAGATCATTGTATTACACGTGATGTGGGAGTTATCGATTGTCTTGGTAATTGTTTGGCTAATGTAAAAGATGGATCAGCACCGTCAGATGGTGCAACAGTGGGTCAAATGATGGAAACCTTAAAACAAGAAACAACCTCGCGGCAAGGGGATGTATTTGTACAAGGTAATGAGAAATTTTATTTATTAACATTAAAAAATAATGTTTGGGATTGTATGGATAAAGTATTATCAAATTTGTCATTGGCTCGTAGTCCTTTAGATGCAGCTCCTTTAACACAAACTGTTCATCTAGATCCAAATCATAGCTTTAGATATTTTACATGTAATAATTTTACAATAAAAAACTTGCGAGAAGGAAGAGAAGCAAATGATGCCGCAACTGTAGGACAGACCATCACAACATCATTAAAGGATAGTAAAGTGTATACTTGTAATAATAAACGTATAACAGACCTTAAAGACCCTGAACATGTAGATAATGCCGTCACTGTTAATTTTCTTGTAAAAGTCTTAGGTAATGCGTTATTTGATTTTCACAATCATTTCACACCGGAAGTTCTTCAAGGAGGACCAGGTCATAAAATTTGGGATGAAGCCGCGAGAGGTGGTTGGATTAAACGGGAAATTTAAAAAAAAAATACTTTACTCACCCTAATACGCAACAGTTTAGATCATCAGATTGGGGTGATATTGATATTTAATAAAAGAACACAATAAATGACTTCATTTATGTGCAACCTGTCATAGAGGTAACACATAGGTTACGCTTTTCGAATATAAAAGACAATCATGGCATTTCATTACACCAGTCCATATCGAGACGCTATACGGAAAGGAGGCGGTATCACGTCCACAGCGGTTTCTCTGTTAAGTAAAGCTTTAAATCGTATTCCAGTAGGATCCATCGTAAATAGAGCAATAGACGCTTTACCATACGAATTTCACATACCGGGAGGTTATCAGTATTGCGGACCAGGAACTAAATTGAAAAAACGACTGGAAAGAGGTGATCCAGGCATAAATAAGTTAGATCAGGCTTGTAAAGAACACGATATCGCATATTCCACGTTTACCGATTCAAAAAATAGGTCAATAGCAGATAAAAAGCTAGCGAATATAGCTTGGCAACGAGTAAAGTCTAGTGACGCTAGTATTGCGGAAAAAGCAGCAGCTTTAGCGGTAACAGCAGGTATGAAGGCTAAAACAGCGGTAGGAGGTGGAAAAAGGAGGGGTAGGAATAAAAAAGGATCAACCATGAAGAAACATGGTGGTAATATTAGACTAAAAAGACGTTCTACGAAGAAAAATAATAAAAAACCGACAATATGGTCAATGGTAAAAAACGGGGCAGGTCTATACCTAAGACCGTATCGTGCATATTAAATAAAAGAAATCAATTAGTTATACCACATAAAGCGTTGACTAATGTTGAATTATTCAGATATATTTCCTGTTTAAAAATACCATTTTTTCGCGGAGTATTCATGAAAGACAGTTTACCAAAGAAAATATGGAAAAATGAGACTGGAATCGTAAATTTGGATAGTACTGAAGGACCCGGCACCCATTGGGTGTGTTATAAGAAACTGAATAGCAATGTATATTATTTTGATAGTTTTGGAAATTTGCCGCCGCCGAAAGAACTTGAACATTACTTTAAATCTGCTAAAAACATATATATTACAACTATAAAAGAGAACAACCTGATAATACTTCAATATGCGGTCATTTATGTTTGGAATTCCTAGCTAAAAGTATCAGTCACTATTGAGATGTCTTCCTATACGGTATCATTAACAGGGAAATCGTCCACTTCACGAAGTATCCTTTTTCCAGCGTTACGCTTGCAAAAAGGAAGATTTTGGGAGGCAGCACTGTTGGATTTTACAACTTACAACTCTATTCCAAATGTTACAGAAGGTAAAAATAACTTATTGCATTATTATAAAGGAAAAGATAATAAGTTATAATTAAGTTTACAGACTTAGAAGAGTGCAGTTTACCCACAGGTTCTTATGAAATTGATCATATTAATGAATTTTTGCAAAATAAAATGGGAAAAGACAATATAACACTAAAAGGTAATAACAATACAATGAAAGCTGAGCTTACTTCAAAATATCTATCTATATATTAATACGCAAGCATGTTTCATTTCCTCCTTTTTTCTCAGCTCATGTACATCATAGGAGAAATCTGAGCATACCGTTAGAAAGGTATAGTCCTGTAGATGAGCAGAATCACATTCTAATTCACATCGGACACCAGTGCTACGCCCCACAGGCTTTCAAAGTTTCAATGTTAATCTTATGGAGGAAGGAGAATTGATTGAATCATTAGACAGCTGTTGTAAAAATAACTGCTAGAAAAACATGAAGAACAGATGTTTAAATTAAATAAAATGTTTTAAACTTGTTGGGTCCAGATCAACTGAAATTTTGATCGAATTTCGATCAGGAGGCCTTCTCTAGTATATATAATTCTGTAAGCCGAATTTCTTGAGCAAAATTGTGAGCGTTGTACAAATCGCAGAAAGATGGGAGGGGTCTCAAATTAAAGGTCTCGGTCCCATACATGAGGGAAAACTATCGGCGTTTCCATAGTGTTAACAGGAAATGAGAAATAACGTAAAACGTCCTCCATAAGAATAGCATGGGAATACGAAAAACGTCTGCTTTGTGTACATTAAAACATGTGTTATGGTTTAATTTTAAAACATGACACAGAAGATATCATTGAGTGAAGATGATAAAATAATTCACACCAAGAAAAGCAATCTACAGCGAAATTTTTGGAGCAAAATTTTGAGCGTTCGATAAATTGCAGGAAGATGGTTCTGTCTCAAATTAAAGGCCTCGGTCTCATGCAGGAGTGAAAATTATAAGCTTAAAAGTTACAAGTAAATGAGAAATATCGTAAAACGTTTCCCATAAGAATAGCCTGAGGTTTTGAAAAAACTTCATCTGCTTTGTGTACATTAAAACATATGTTATGGTTTTATTTTAATTCGGGAGGCAGATGATAATTTATTGAGTGAAGAACTATTATAACCAAATTACAACCAAGAATGATGATACTATAATAAGAAGTTTTGTGGCTTTGAGCGACTAAAAATTCTACTAGGAGCATTAACAATATTACAAACTGTTACAAGTTGACTGCTGATTTTTACTGTTGTAATAATTTAAATTGTAAAACACTTGAGCGCGTATGCAAATCATAAAATACATTTTGATCATGATAGGGACGCAATGGGTGATGAATTGTGGTATGAGAAACGCCTACATTATTTACATTAAAACATGTTTTGGTTTTATTTTAAGACGAAAAGTGTCAAATGATCATATTGAGAGACAATGATACATTAATTGAAATTTAAAGTGTATCAGTCAACGAAGGGTTGGTATTCTGTTAGCTGAATATTTCTGGAATCCTTTTGGTCATTTAATAGATCCTACATACTAGGGGAAAATGTAACAGGTCAAAACTTTACAACAAAACAGTAAATATATAAGAAAGATTTTCTGGAAGGTTCTTCTCAAGGATTCTCGATGTACAGTGATTTTAAAAAAAAGTCTGCTTTGTTTACACAAAATTAAGAGTTTTGATTGGGAGGGACGAATAAGCCGAGCGTGGAAAACACTATCGAGCCTGGAAGTGATAAGTGAAAATGATCTATTTTTAGTTGCTGTGTTTAAATTTGGTGACTAAAAAATAAAAATAAATCTGTCAGGAGCTAAAAAAGCCATCTAATTATGGAACAAACAAGACAATGATACAATGTATTGAAAGTTTATTTACTCTGAAATGGGTCCTGAACATCTGGCATGTTTTTTTTTCTCATTGCCGCTATTCTATGTTATATTAAAAAGCCTTCTTAGCTCAAAGAGACTATGATTTCTTTCAAAAGTTATTTTTCATAGATTGATATAAGTTTAAAAACAGACAATATGAAGCATTTACAAATTGGTGGCTTAATGGTATTACTTAGGATTGTAAAGAGTATGCTTTGAGGACGAATGGCCCGTTCAAACAGTATTGCTAAAATATTATATAAATTAAAATTAAATTTTCTGGAAACTTTTGTAGTGAAGAACTGGTAATCCACTAGGTTCATGCTATTTTAATTTTATAACTAGGGGCTTTTGCCCCTATGCGCCACTAGTTATATAGATTTTACTAAGCCCAACTCAATTGGTGATTTATTAGGATTTCCCAAAGATGGAGCAATTTTAGAACCAAATAAAACACATTCTGGTAAACAAACTGTAACAATATTAAAAGTCAATAGTATAGACATAACTTGTAACATTATACAAGGAGCTTACAGAGATGGAGCAAATACTCATATAATACATACTTTTTACCCCAGTGTACCACCTGGATTTAAAATTGTTGAAAAGCCACAAAACCTGGTATATCTACCGTTGAACACCACTTTCATTTCAGACATCGTGTTGAACGTATTGGATCAAGACGGTAACTTGATAGATTTCCGAGAAGAGCCTATTACGGTTAGATTACATTTAAAATCGACACTTTAATACAAATTCATGGGTTTAACATTTAAAAGCGAACAACCTACGGGAAACCGCATTAGTAGCTCTTCAGCTGTGGAGGAGTTAACACGCGAGAACATTCGTTTCTTAGAGAGAATTGGATTAAAATTAACCGATTATGGATATACTGGATATAGCGCAGGGTCCGACATTCGACGAAACCCTATGGGAAAAAGAATATCACACCCACAACCCTTACACTTCATCAAAATTAAACAATAACGATGAAATTCGTATTCCCATACAAAATCAAGACATTTACACACTACCATGTGAAAGTTACTTGTATATTGAAGGAAAAGTTACTAAAAAGGACGGTACTACTACTGGTACAACAGTTCCATTTATAAATAATCCCATGGCTTTCCTGTTTGATGAAATTAGATATGAAATATCAGGTGTAACAGTTGATTCCACTAAAAAAGTAGGTATTGCAACAACTTTAAAGGGATTAACATCTATATCACCTAATGAAACCAATTTAATACAACCTGCAGGATGGGTTTTACCTGCAAAAGACACAATAACTCCAGATACAAATGGAAACTTTGATTTTCATATTCCGTTACGTTTGTTGCTTGGTTTTGCTGAAGATTATAGGAAAATAATATTAAACGTTAAACAAGAATTAGTTTTGTTGAGATCTTCAAACGATAAAGACATTATTAAAGCTCTAGACGGTACAACAGATGCAACTTTAGAATGGAAGTTAACATTAGACAAAATTGTATGGAGAGTTCCACATGTTAAATTAGCTGACGAGCATAGAATGCTACTATTAAGAAAGTTAAAGGCTGATCGTGATATTGTAATTCCTTTTAGAAGTTGGGAATTTCATGAACATCCCAGCTTGCCAAATACGGATCGTCACACTTGGACTGTTAAAACATCTAATTATGTGGAACGAGCCAGGTATATTATATTTGGTTTACAAACAGGCAGAAGAGACACCATCACCAAACATGCAGGCCAATTTGATCATTGCAACTTGAAAAATATTAAAGTTTATTTAAATTCACAATTTTTTCCATACGATGATTTAAATGTGTCATTCGCTAATAAAAAGTACAGCATATTGTACGATATGTATGCAAGATTCCAAAGTTCATATTATGGTAAAACGAATGCACCTTTACTATCACCAGAAAAATACTTAGATGGTTACCCTATAGTTGTAATCGATTGTTCTAAACAAAATGAATCGGTAAAATCATCAAGTGTAGATATAAAAATAGAAATGGAATTCAACGCGCCTATACCGGCTATTACAACTGCATACTGTTTAATTCTACATGATAAAATCGTAACATACACACCTTTAACTGGAATTGTTAAAAATGTATTGTAAAAAACCGGTTTTGTTACATTCCAATGCATTCCGCTAGTATAAAAGCAGAGCGTTCAGGTCGCTCCTCATCAGTTTGTTGCCTGTTGTTGTATGGGTAGCATAGTATTCAATATGGCTTCTCCTAGTGGTACACCAGAAAATGTAGTAGATATTGAGAAGGAGATATCCGACTTTTTAGATCTTCAAGGTCAACCGGAAGGAGATGAACACAACCCTTGCGGACAACTACACGTCAGTAATAATGTTGAGGAAAAAGGTAAAAGAAGAAAGAATGTACAGAAGAGGAAAAGGGATATTGAAGATAATATTTCTCCTAACATATTGAGTGAGGTATTCTTGCGAATATTTTATCCAATTTCATCAAGTTTGGACAAAAGTGTTTTAATCGGTGTTATGAAATCGACGGATTATTCACCTACTGTAATTTTAACTCATGGGCCCAAAATGATTTTGTTTACGGACACTGCTTGGGAATCGTTTATGAAACACTTGCATCTGCTAGAATGCTATTTAAGTAGTAACATGTTTGGAAGAAAGACAAGAGTAGGCCTTTTGGATTCAAATGTGGAAATCGATATTGTTAAACATCGTGGTGATCATCAGTTGCGGTTTGGAGACACAACAAGACATGATAACAAGATTCAACTTAATCGAGAAGAGTTTTTTATTCTAACTTGTGCAACTGAACCAATAACAAGATACTTGAGACAACTGGTGTTTTCAAGTTCAATTATTAAAGATTATCTGGAAGACACTTTGGACAAACAACCGGACGCACCTTTATTGTACGGGCCTGTGGATACTTCTATATTCAATAGGGTTCCTCATGAAGTACAAATGTGGAGACAATTGGAAAAGTACGCTCAACTACATAAGAAATCAGTAAAACGTGAAGAAGAGGAAGAAGATGGAGGAGAAGAATCAAGTGTTAGTGATGAAAATGAAAACAAGGAAAATGTAAAGATGGAAACCTAAATGACAATCAACTACACAGCGATGGTTAATTTTTAAAACAATATCAAACACTTTGTGGGGTTAGGCCTACCGGGGACGGTGCCCACGTTAAAGAAAACACCAACGCGCCAACAACTGTACGGCCAGGTATAAAAGTCGTACCTACCGTGGTGTGGAAATCAGTTGACCTTTGGACTTCGTCATGAGCAGACGAGTGATCTTCGCAATGGACAAGGAAGAAGAACAAGTAAAGTCCAAACCTGGTATAATTGAGTTCCAAGCGTTTCGGGGTAATGATGATAGATTTATCATAAAAGAACTTGTGTTTTTCGACATCAATACAAGTGTTCCATATACATTTTTGTTCAAACCACCATGTTCTTATTCATCTTTAACTAGCAAAGCCGCTACTACCAACAGGTGGATTTCAAAATATTTCCATCATATCGATTGGTATGATGGTTTTGCAAGTTACACGGACTTGTATCACATCATGCATCAGTTTTCAAACAGGTTTACCGATATTTACACAAAAGGACTGGAAAAGAAGAGATGGATCGAAGAATTTACTCATGTTCCGGTTAATGATGTGGAATTGGATAAAAACTACAAGTATACGATGGAAAATGTTTGTATTTGTACTAAAAGTCCAGAACATGAAAAAGATAGACATTGCGCTTTAAAAAACGCCTATAAACTCGCATCTTACCTTCAAAGTGGGGAAATGGGGAGTGGTGGGGGTAACGGGGGTTATATAAGTAAGGAGCGGACCGGGACCTGGCATGAGTATTACTCGAGATTCCGAGACGACAACATCTCCCAGCAAGAAGACGAAGAAGACAATCTTTAACTCAACCATGGCATCTCACCAGTTCCTGCAAACTTTGGTTGAGCAGTTCAATGCTCACTCCAAATCTACCATACTACCCGTCAAGAAGTGTTCCGAACTTAAAGATGAGAAGCACTACATCATCCACACCATGAAGAAGATGGAGACTACAGTTGGAGAGGCCATCTGCTGCAGTCTTAGCGAGGCACCGTTCACTCCAGGGGATGAGCCCAAGTTCCAAGTCTACCTGCCGAAACGGTTCGTCCATCTCCTCCAGAACGAGGATCTGCGCTCCATCCAACCCGGCTGTCTCTACCTGGTTTCCCACGGTTGCACGGGTAGCAATTCCACCGAGTTGACCATCCACATCGCCGACAAGCAGCAGTGTTAGATTTAAGTTTTACTGTTGTACATATGTTATTGTAATGTTTTATAAATAAATAAATCATAAAAGACAAAAAAATACAAAAGACAAAAAATGCAACATATCAATATGTGAAGTTTGTCACATATTTATATGTTGCATTTTTTTAAACTTCGCGGGTGACCTTGACCTTTGACCTTTGCATTTCACAGTTACCTCCACCACTACGCTACAAGTCAAACCTGCTTGAATGCAAACACCCCCACCACTTTTTCATATACCTTCAAGCGCTGTGCCTCATCTTCATTTCAACTCCAGCAGCCAACCGGACAACATCAGGATGTCTCTGAACGTAAGCTGTGCCAGCTATGAGGAGGTGACGATCAAAACGCAACAGGAGCTGAACGACTTGAAAAAGGAGTTGCAGCTGATGGTGGCAAGAGGCTACCGTATAAACGTGCAAGTCTACGCTTGCAATATACGGAATATCAGGCAGCCTAAAGAAGAGCTTGGACACTCCTCTTCTACGACAGCTTCCTCTCCGGCATCGATGAAGACCGAGCCGGACAACTTGGATTACTTCAGCTGACTAGCAGTTGTTTTTCTTGTTCTAACCATTGTAGAATATGTTTATTTTTTCATTATATCAGAGAAGTAAAAGAGCAAAACACCTATCTTGTTACTGACATATAAGCTCAGTAACAAGATAGGTTTTTTTAAAACACAATTTGAATGACCTTGAAACTTCCCCCTCCACTGCTTTGCTACCCCCACCACTTCACTATTGGTGTACATGGCACATCACGATTGGAAACCTCATTCCATCTTCAACAGCCAAACCGACAACATCAACAACAATGGCAAACCTACCAACAGATAAAAGATGTCCTCACGCATGCTGTGACTTTGTACACGAGTTAGAGAAGAGGATGCAAGAGAGGGAGATAAGAAGAAAGCAGATCCACTCAGAAAATAATATGATAGTTAACGGCTATCTTTTGTTGTTTGGCTTGATTATGGTTGTACTATTCATATTATACGGGATAGTTACATGTGTTGGTAAAGTAATGGAAGAAAATGTCCACCACCATCAATTGGAAAGTTCCAATGTTACTTTGTAGGTTTCCTTTTTTAAAAACTCCATTTGGATGACCTTGAAATTTCCCCCACCACTCTGTTATACCAGCATTGCTCGCTGCAACAAGCATCATTCCTCCTCCAACAACCATGGCGGACACACCTGCTTGCGATGCCATGTCTTCCACCGAAGATGTACCCACTACAAGTTGGAAATTGACAATCGACAACGTGCATTATTTGGAAACCACCTGCGATTGGATGAAGTCTATTCTCCTCGACAACCCGGGAATAAAGCTCAAGGTCACTTTAGATTATGATTGGTCTGAAGTTATAATGCAGCAAGACGATCAAGAATCAGATCACAGTGGAGGTCAACAATCACCGGAGTATTTGTCAAATTTACCATTGTCAACCATATATCCTACATATGAGGTGTAAAAAGAAGAAAGGGAGCATGGGGTTTGGAGTTTCTTATTTTTTAAAACCCAATTTGGATGACCTTGAACTTTCCCCCTCCACTTGCCTGTGTTTATTTAAGTATCACCCGCTGACTACGGCATCACTTCATCGTGCGCTTTCACCGCAGCAACATGGAGAGTCAACTCAACTACTGTTGCGAACGGAAATGTTTTTCATGGCCAAATGATATTGATGTGGTGGATGGGCTGGCTTGTAGAAAATGTGAAGCTTTTGGACAATGCATGTGTCAGTGCAAGTCATGGAAGAAACCGAAACCACAATTGAAGACATTCCATGTGTACCAGATGAGAGGGCATATGTACACTTGTTGCCCTGAACGCTGCATCGAGTTCCCACTAAAACACCTAACCAGCTGCAAGGATTGCAACAATTGCTTCGCGGGCTTTTGCAAACATTATTTAGCAAAATGTCAGTACAGGTCGACTTGGCATACCGAAGCTCTCATTATCGATAAAATCACTGAAGAAGCACAAGAGTAGTCTTTCTACTCTTTTACTTTTTTTAAAACTCCGTTTGAATGACCTTGAGAGTTCCCCCACCACTTCCCATATACCTAGAGTACGCGGAGCTAAACAGTCAGTCGCTCAGTGACCGTCGTAAGGTGTGCATCACTGTCGCGCACTCTACTGTACATTTTTGGTTTTATCATGTTCAACAATAAAGACTTGGTAAATTGTCACATTTTACCCGGTCCAAGGTCACCGCACTTAAACTCTGGCAAAAAGACATCAAACGGTTGTACTAAGAGTAAATTTTTCTAAGTGTTGAATACATCTTTAAAGACAATCCTAAGTCCCTAGTTTACAGTCAACCTCAAGGTCATCGCACTTTAACTCTGGGACAATATCGACTTGTAGTATTTCAGTGTTTTGACTCAAGGTCGTCTCACTTTAACTCTGGAACGACATCGACTTGTAGTATTTCTATGTTTTGACTCAAGGTCATCACACTTTGACGTATAAATTTAAGGTAGCACCAAAACAGTGCTACCCGGTTTGATATTTTCAAGTTTCCCAAGGTCATCGCAATTCCCCCACCACTTCCCATATACCTAGAGTGCGCGGGGCCGGACAGTCAGTCGCTCGGTGTCTGTCGTAGGGTGCACATCGCGGTTGCAGTAATGGTCGAATGGGGGCTTCTGGGCCAGTTCAAGGCCACCCGAGCGGTGTCACATGACGGTTTAGGCAGAGTCACGTTGCAAACTTCAAGTTTCCTCAGCACTTTTGCTGTTTCTCATCGCAAATTCGCTCCAAGTCATCAAGGTCACGGTAACCTGACTGAAACTCGGAGCGTAGTGCGAGAAACAGCAAAAGTGCCAAAAAATTTTGGGTTTCAGCGTGACCTTGACCTTTGTGACATCGATGACGTCATCTTGGTGACGTAAGGGGTGATGACGTCATCAGCACGTCATTTCTGTGACGTCATGGGTGTGACGTCATGGATGTGACGTCATTGGTGATGACGTCATCGATGATGCAATCGATGACGTCATCGTTGAGGTCATTGACCTCGATGACGTCATCGATGACGTCATCGCTCGGGTGACCTTGAACTGTTCCAAAAGCCCCCATTCCCCACTACTGATGTGTGTTCCACGATCTCGAAATCTAGCGGGTAGATTTTGCTTAAACTTTACATTTAAGAGTGTTTTGGCCCAAAAATAAGTTTAGAAACAACCTCGATCTCAGGAAAAATCTAATTTGGTCTAAATTTAAGTTTAAAATCGTAATTTTTAACATTGGTCTTATGGGTTGCTATTTTGGTAACGAAATAACAACTAAAAATAAACAAAAATAAAGGAACATTAATTTTATGCAGTTTTTTAACAGCTGTTACCTGTGAAGAGTCTGGTGTACATTTAATATCTTGATTACTATGACACTATAACAAAAGCCAATTAAAACCAACGAGCAAGGCTCGGTTAACCTTACTTTGATTAAATGGTTATAAATGCTTTATTATTTATTTATTTATTTGGTCGCGTGAGTTAAACGTCATATTTATGCTCGATTTCTCGCAACGTTTGCACTTGTTTAAATAAAATTCGGAAAAATCTCAAATATCACCTTAATTCACCTCTTTAGGTATTAATACCACGAATGGTACAGCGGTCTCCGCACATCACCCAATGGCAGTAATCAAGGATAATAGGGGGAGGTAGTCTCGGTCGCTTATGCATTTTGTGCCACGTCATCGGCCGACCCATCAGCTGTTTCAATCAGATGTCAACCTTAATTGTTTATATTCTCTTTGTTTTTGTTTGTCTCGATTTCTGTGATTAGATTTGAACTAGTACCAGGTTAACCGAGCCTTGCTCGTTGGTTTTAATTCACTTTTGTCATAGTGTCATTATAATCAAGCTATTAAATCTACCAGACACTTTACATATAACAGCTGTTAAAAAAAACTGCTTAAAATTAATTTTCCTTTATTTTTGTTTACTTTTAGTTGTTATTTCGTTACCAAAATAGCAACCCATAAGACTAATGTTAAAAATTACGATTTTAAAACTTAAATTTAGACCAAATTCGATTTTTTGTGGGATTGAGGCCATTTATAAACTTATTTTTGGGCCAAAACACTCTTAATGCAAAGTCTAAGCAAAATCTAACCGCTAGATTTCGAGATCGTGGAACACACATCCCTTCAGACATTGCTCGAATTATACGAAGTATAGGATAAAAGAAGTAATGCAGATTGTATGGATCAAAATTAATATCAAAACTTAATTTTTTGAAATGTATAGGCTCTGTTTTTCAATTATTATAAAAATGAAAAGAAGAACAGTTCTTAACTAGTTATTATTAAGACTAATGTATATTATTTAGTTAGTTTAGATTTTGGGTGGCCCGATAGTAGAAGGGAATTGCTGTATTACTGGACTGAAAGACATTAGACAAGATTCCGTTCTACTGCGGTAGTTTTCCTTCATTACCACAGTCGTTGACAGACAATAGTACAATTTTTGACAAACACATTGTTATGAAAAATTATCCTTAATATACACATCAAATTCATTGAGACAAACAAATACTGCCTAAAAAAGGGTCGTGTAAACAGTGGACAGATTTATGGGGGTGCACCGCACTAACTGGTTTTTGGACAACACTAATCTTTAACTAGCCTATTACAAAGAAATAATTATTGTTGGATAAAACTAATAGGCTATCTTTAGACCTAAAAATGAAATATTTATATTGTGCATTTAAATTATGTTTTGATATTCAAATATTTTGGTGACGTCGCACAACGAAATATTAACACCTAAATTCGTGTAAAGTCGTGTAGATTACAAGAATTATGAAAGAAATGGTACCGTAAGTTAATCTAAGTAAACAAACTTAAATAGAAAATGGAATATTTTTGAAATCGTAATTTTTAAGAAGATATATAATGAAATGCCATGGATAAAACGTGACATTATTACATCCCTGGTCCCCGGTAGAATATGACACATCTGAGTTATTCTGTTGGTGATTTCTTTTTTTCCACTAGTTTCACTATATTGGACAGGGTCGGCCGGTGACGTCACAATTGACACTGTCTGCATAGGCCTTATGGGGATGAGACAACTTCGATCTGTTATTTAATAGCCTTGGGCAGTAATCATGTCTCATATCGATATGGGCGCAATACCCGATTGGCGGTGCGCTCAATGGGTTTGGATGCATCTAATGACTGTGGGTTTGGATGCATCTAATGACTGTGGGTTTGGATGCATCTAATGACTGTGGGTTTGGATGCATCTAATGACTGTGGGTTTGGATGCATCTAATGACTGTTTGTGGCTCTAATCTAACACCAAATGCTGCAGTAAACTATTTGCATCCACATTGACTGTCTTTATAACTCATTTTAGCTGAAATCATGAAATAATGAATTTATTTCCCCACATAAAAAAATACAAACTTGTTAATAGCCAGGAAATTAACTGGCCACCATATCCAGTAACTGTGGCCTGTGAACATATTACTTATCAACTAACAATAATAGTCAAGAACAAAAATATACGTAAAACTTTAACGAAAAACATGTTTTAGATCGGCATACTGGGCATAAAGAGGAAAAGAACTGTCTCTTAATCTTTTTCTAAATATTATCCTCAAGAAATGATTTTGAGTTATTCTTAATATCTTTATAAAAGTTTCAAATTTCCACCCCAACATATTAGACCATACTGTAACCGTGAGTTGATTAATGCAAACTAATAGTTACAATCAGGTCAACGATGGGGCTGAGTATACTAATCAAAGTATACATCGTAATGACAGCGAGTAAGAGACGTATTTATATCCACCCTTTATTTATATATTATTTATAAAATCATTTAACAAGTTACAATATTGTTGATTTCACTAAGTTTTATTACGCTTAAGTTGCATCGGTTAGACAGGTTGTAAGTAACGTGATGATAAGAGGGATTTAACATGTTTTTATGAGACTAAACAAGTTACTAATTTTCGTCTTGTAAAAAAATTTTATAACAATCATTAGTGATAAAATTAAGAGAATTCATTGTACTCAATAGAGGGATTCTCAATTTTTGAGAATCAATCCCATAATTAATTGTAATACAATAATCTATTGCTCCCATTATTCAAACGACAGTTAAACATTTAATTGTATTATTTTTATATATGCATTGGTATGAATACTGTTTTATTATCAAGAAACGTTTAGAAAACCGAGGGCAAACTGGAGACGCGAAACAGTAAAACCGGCCAATGTAAACAAAGTCTTAAACAAACTAGGCGTCCACTTGCATTAACAAAGACAGAAATAGAAAAGGGAAACATAAATTGGAGCTTGGGGCACTCATGGCTAGTAGTTTAAAGTTGTTGCTCAGTTAAAAAAAAATTACACATACAATGATACAATAGTTATGTGTACGTAAGATAGCACAGCAAATATATACTATTTACCTCAAATTAAAATTATTTTCAAACATTTTCATACTAATATCAGTTACTCATAACTTATGTAAAATCTTTACTGTTTAATGCAATACACAAGTCGACCATGGTTAGTTAATGTAATAAATATAATTAAATATGAAAAAATTTATAACAGTCACTCTGCATGGTAAATTTATTTTGATTGATTAAATTTAATTGGAATTATTATCATGGCTATACAAATTAAACAAACGTAAAAACTCACAACATAAAAATTGCAGTTTTTACTATACAATAATTAAAACTCTTTCTTAAGTGCGTTCAATTGAAACTAGAAATAACAATTCGGAGAGTTTTCTGCCGTATTAAACTGGTTTCAATGCATTATAAGTTTTTTTTTCTATTTTCAAGTCATTCATGGCTTTATTGCATGGTTATAAAACATCCTTATAAATTGATGTACGTTATGGTAAGGTGGGACCAAGACCAGGTGTTCACTGCCATTATCACACTGTTAAAATAACATTTTTATAAATATAAAAAAAGTATTTGTTAGACATTTTCCTCTTTTGTACTTGTAGAAAAATTTGTATTTGTACTCTTTACTGCTGAGTCATTAAAATCGATTGAATGGTGGGATTTAAACGTTATCAATTATAACTAATAAGGTGATTAGATGTTTGGATAGTCTTAGACCAATTACAAGCTACTTTAGTTAATTAGTAATACTGTAATGCCAATTGAACATCGCTAAATAAGTATTTATACAAACATCCATAAAATGGCTGTGCGCATTCCATCTGTGTTGAAACCTAGGTACAACCTGTGCCAAACTGGTATATTGTACCTCAGACGGTAAACTAGATCTATTGTAGCTGTACCACCACGCGTTTCATTGGTTTGGAACTTAGTTGCTGCACATGGTTTGCGGAACGTTAAACTAACACCTAGAGTTTGTGCTAGTGTGAGTTCTTGCACTTCTGTATGGTACATTACTGTATGGGTGAACAACTTAACTGTGCCACCATTGGCATATCCTAAACTATGAGATTTAGAGAAATCTTCAAATGGGGAACATCACCTATTTTTTAAGGCAATAAAAAATATGAATTTCATTTTCTTCTAAATGGCCGCCATTTTCCAATATGGCGGCCAACTTAAAAATTTCTTATGGGACACCCTATATTTTATGGTGTTTTTTAAATGTACATGTAATTTTAAAACATTTTTATTCTTTGACATTTTTTTCTAAACCTATCGGTTAGGGAGCTACAGGTAATTAAAGTTCAATTTTAGATCCATAAGAATAACATGGGCAAAACTTTAACTGTCCATAACTCCGAAACCATTCAGTAAAATAAAAAATACTCAAGAATTAAAATGTCTTAAAATTATGTTTTAATGCCATTTTTTCATAATAACATCAATTTTTATTAATTTTTATTTTTTGGCCGCCATATTGGAATTAAGTTAATTTATGTGTAAATGATAATTTTTTATGTGTGAAATGTTCTTCAAACATAATTTTAAGACATTTTAATTCTTGAGCATTTTTTATTTTACTGAATGGTTTCGGAGTTATGGACAGTTTAAGTTTGGCCCATGTTATTCTTGTGGAACTAAAAATGAAATTTAATTACCTGTAGCTCCCTAACCGATAGGTTTAGAGAAAAATGTCAAAGAATAAAAATGTTTTAAAATTACATGTACATTTGAAAAACACCATAAAATATAGGGTATCGCATAAAAAATTTTAAAGTTGAAAATGAAATTCATATTTTTTATTGCCTTAAAAAATAGGTGATGTTCCCCATTTAAAGTTTTCTCTAAATCTCATAGTTTAGGATATGCCAATGGTGGCACAGTTAAGTTGTTCACCCTGTATACAATAATGATACAGCTCACAATAACTTTTCAAATAATCCATTGACTACTACGTGTAAAACGATTATGAGGCTAATAATTGTAAAGAATATTTGTTATGTAAAATTCAATATCTCAATTTCACTTATTCTTATAGAAATTACGCAGTTCTTAATACTATCTACGTACGGAGGATGGAAGATAATTAATAAAGGATGTTAGTGCTGTATGTTATTTTGCAAAAGAATTGTGAAAATCTGTTATTAAAAACATTCTATTTTTTAACTTTAAAGATAAACTTACCAATTACGGTGTGTCTTTTAACTGTACTTACTTCTAAAAGCTTGGATAATACTGAAGGAAACCGTTGGCTGAAACATAATATAATATTTATTTAAAATATTGAAAGATTTGTTTGCGTTACCTGGGTCCAAAATGGTTTAAAAAATTTCAAGATAAAATACTTTTTCTCTGTCTCAAACGTACTTTTATGTTTTGATTCAAGGAAACATGAGTATTGGAACTATACACCTCACAAATCCTGTATGACGAATAAAAAAACACTAGTTATTAATACCCAAATAATATTACTTTATTAATAATAGGTCCATCTATTTTTAGGTATACAGTATGTAATACAATCATTTTATGTAATTATATTAACTAGATTTAACCTATTTTGCAATCATCTACTCAAAATCGACTTAGTTTTTGCAACCCAAAACCTATATGAATATCAATGTTATAGGTTATAGGTAATTAAGGTCTGAGTTATTTAAGAAGCTTATCAAACAAGAAGTAATATAAGATGATGGATGTATGATGAGATGGACGGCGCGGAGGCGGTGCTTGTGGCGGGTAACATGATCTGATGCTGTCGTCAAAAATAACTTGCTACTTAGTTTAGTTATCAACATTGTTTGATACAATCAATAACTTATCTACATGCTTGCTATTTTTATATACATGTTCGAATCCCTAAAAGTATTTAAGGTAAGTATGTGACTAATTTACAAGAAAATTGATAAAATTAGGCTACTATTATTATGTTATTCCTCTGTGTAAACTTCCCTCAACTTCTTCACCAATTACGTCACCCTATGATGTCACTCAAATGATTTCACAGATCCGACATGGTAATGATGTCATCACCCCCGACGTCACCATGATGACGTCCCTGACGTCATGTAGGTCAAGGTCACGCGGAAATTTAAATTTTTTTGGCTCTTTTGCCATTCCTCGCACTTCGCTTCTAGTGACAGAGTTCCCGTGACCTTGAGGACTTTTATCTAAATTGGACGAGAAGCAGCAAAAGTGCCGAGGAAGTTTGCAACCTGACTCTGCCTAAACCGTCATGGGACACAGCTTGGGTGACCTTGAACCGATACAAATCCCGCGTTTTGCCATTACTGCGACCGCAATTTGCACAGGATGAGAGCTATTGCGATACTGAGACAGCTGAGAAGTAGAGGCATTATGGGAGACCTGGGACAAACGCAAATTCAGCGGTTTTTAATCAGTGGTTACGTATTAGTGACGTGTGATGACGTATGTGTGACGTCATACGGTGACGAGGTGGAGTGTGTGACGTCACGGGTGTGACGTGGTGGTGTGACGTCACTGATTCGTAATCGGACGCCAATGCCACGTTATTCTGAATGAAAACCAATGTTTAGCGTTGACCCAGTCTAGCTAAATTTGACGGCGACTTCAAACATGTCCAAACATGTTCAAGGTCACTCAAACGAAGTTTTAAAAAATATTTTTAATTATAACTTACAAATATTGAACAAAAGGTTGAAATTAATTGGACTCGTTAGAAACTCCATATTCACTCTCGGCTGTTATCTTCAAATGCAGCGGAGGATCACGACTCACGAGACGAAACAGTAATCCATGGAAGCTTTCCAAATCAGCCAAGTTTGACAGAACCAGTTGAATTTTTTGTGAAGGATGGGTGGAATCGGACTGACCTAAAGTTTCATTGACAAATTCGAGTGTTATATATAAATCTTGCGGATCATCACCACTTAACAGACGATAAAGTTGTTGATAGCATATTACTGCATCCAGAATGTCGAATTCAGAGGCGTCAAGTTGGAACTTCATGTTTCTGTGGAGTATGTTGTTGTAGAGGTTGAGTGGATTTAGCTAGTAAAATACCATGAACCATTAACGTACCCTACCTACGTACTGCACAGAATACGGTGGGAAGAGAGTTATCAAATAAAACAAGTTCAAACATGTTCAAGGTCATTCAAAAGAAGTTTTAAAAAAACATTTTTAAGTATTAGACACTTTAGTAGTTAGAAATCATTTAATGTTTTTCCAGTTTAACATAACATCACGGAGATACATCATCCCCGGACTTCGAGGACTCTTGCTCTGTCTTCACAGGTAGCTGATCACTCGAAACATATGGTGAAGATGAGTATCGGATATCGGAGATCCTGGCGGTGACTGTGATGAATTTGGTTCTTCAACCGTTATATCGTCAAACTCAATTGTAATGTTTAAACGGAGAGGTGGATCACCACTCATCAGACGAAACAGTGTTTCATGAAACATTCCCAAATCCACTTCGTCCAACAGAACTAGATGAAACTTCATGTTGATGTGGTTGTAGGATAGCGGAGTATATGAATGAAGCTTGTAGTCAGTACTACATATACAATCTATAACGTCCCCTACCTACGTACCGTACAGAAGACGTGTATATCCTACGTACCGTACAGAAGACGTGTATATTTTTGTAAGGTTGCGGTGATGGACTGATTACTTATGATGAATAAATTTAAGTGGGAGGGGGGGCTATAATGTCTTGAAGAAACTATGTCAAGGTCATTGGTTGGAGTTTTTAAAAAAGATTTATTTACAAATAACAGTAAAACGTAAGACATACATAATATGAGAACTAACAATGCTAAATAATAAAGAATGAAAGAATATTTACAAAGCTATGAACTTAGATCATTTTACAAAGGTGTGTTCAAATGGATCGTAATTTCTGTAGAGTTGTTTCCAGACGGTCCATGGGAAACTATATAAAAAATTCCGGGTTTGATAGAGTCCAGGTCTTCGTTCATGAGCACATTGACAAATCGTCTCGGAAGGTATACTTGGAACTTGGGTTTGTCTCCTTCCTTGTAGGGCGAATCTCCAAGAACAGCGACGACAGCTTCACCAACCGATGTGTCCATTTTTTTCATTGAATGTACTGCATAATGCTTCTTCTCTTGAAGTTCGCTGCATTTCTTTGTTGTTAGAAGGTCAGATTTAGAATGTTGGTTGAATCTGTCCGCAAGAGCTTGCAATGGAGAACTTGAAGCCATAGCGGAGATGATGTTTACTGGATGAGATCCTGTGTTAGAATGATAGTAGGATGGATCTACACCGGTATATAAGGATTTCCCCCTCCACTTGATATAAGTCGACCAATCCTGTATGCTCGCGACAATGAGCAGTTGGAGATTTTGTGTTGAGGATTTTTCACACCGATACAAAGACCATTTAAGTCCGTAGCATAAGTTTTATCCAAACTAACGTTTGTTATATCAGACGTAGTGTACATTCTGATCCAATTAGATTTTGCTTCACCAGCAGTAAAAATTTCGTCATACTGTTGACAATAATGATACATTATGTTATCCAGCTCTTTGTATTGTGTAAATCCTTCGTTCCATGTGATGTGATGAAGGTATTTCGTTAGCCACGAATTTGTTCTAGCACTTTTTCGGTTTAGTTTCTTAAAAGAAAACGGTGGTTTAAAAAGAAAGTAGTTAACGACATTTGTATTTATGTCAAAAAATGCTAGTTCTTTTATGATAAATCTGTCATCGTTGTTTCTGAAAGCTTGGAATTCCACCACACACTTCTTAGACATGGAAACATTATCAACAAAACGAACTGTTCGGTCCATTGTTCGTGAGTAACTAAAGATTACTGAGAGAAAATATTAGGTTGCTTGACTTTTATGATCATGTCAATTCTTAGTTTCCGTTTGTATGTGCTGGTGGTGGGGGAGGGGTGTTTTTAAGATTCCCAATCTTTCCTGTTTTTACAAAACCTTAATACACATTCACAGAATGCTTTAGGGTAGCACATTGAACATGAGCGGGTAAAATCATGTACATTAAACTTGTAGCACATGTCCATACAACAGGTGAAGTAGTGTCGAGTCTTGTAGATTTTTAACATCTGCAAAGTTGGGGGTGAGATTGTAAATGATTTGCAATTGCATCTACAGTAACTGAAGCACTCACATATTCTACATGCTATTCCGTCAACTTGTAAATTTGGACATATAAAACATTTTTCGCTGCAACAATAATTATTCATTTTGAGAGTGTTCTTCAATGTGAATCTTACAATCAACTGCATCCATGTAGCAACATTTGTTTAATATATAGTTGGTGAAAAGAACAATAACATGTGTAAACTGGAGCTGTTTCAAGGTCACGTAATTTTGTTTTTAAAAAAGTATAAGTAATACCTACATTAGCACCTTTGCAAAACTGAGCTTTTTCAAGGTCATATAATTTTGTTTTTAAAAAAGTGTAAGCGCTACAAATATGTGCAAACCTGAACTGTTTCAAGGTCACGTCATTTTGTTTTTAAAAAAGTATAAGTGCTACTAATGAGGGCACTTTACAACACAATCACTCAAATCATGCTACAGATATGTGCAAACCTGAACAGTTTCAAGGTCACGTCATTTTGTTTTAAAAAAAGTATAAGTGCTACTAATGAGAGCACTTTACGACACAATCACTCAAATCATTTTTACGACTTTTCTTGATTTACAATGTTCTCCTGCTGGTTCTTTGTTGGAGAAACTTTCACTGTGGTTTCTTCACTTCGACGATTATTAAAGAAGAATACAGTTTTCCTGTAGAACGACACCTCTTGAGGTAATCTGTTGTATATAGACTGGTCTATCGGTCCATATAGCAGTGGCACAGCTGGATTTGTGTTCACCGAAGTGTTCAGATAATCAAATATGAGAGGGGAATATGTAGTAAGTTGCTGGATGTACCGGATTATTACAGGTGTTAGGTTTGACAGAGTTTGAAATTCTTCCAAAGTCATGAGGATCTTCTTGTTGTGTTTGGAAAGATCTCTAAACCTCACAAATTGGGTACCTCGAAGTCTTATATTATCGATTTCCAAATTAGAATCTTCGAATCCAATTGCAGTTTTTCTTCCTGTCAAGTTGTTGAATAAATAGGCTTCAATGATAGATACGTATTTAGTAAATTTATCCCACATATCCAACGTGAGAAGCAACGAGGCTTTTCCGCAGTGATTAATAAGTACTGCAGGATTGAAGTTTAACGATTTGAAAACCCCAACGGTGACAGATTTATCCATGTTTTGATTCAACGGGTACATTAAGCGTAAAAACACATCCATCAACACTTCCATATTTTCTTCATCATCATCTTCATTGTCACATCGTTTCCTTTTTCTTTGATCGTTTCCTTCCAATGATAAAAAATCAGACAGTTCTTTCTTAATCTTCTCGGTAGATGTTTTGGAGTTTTCAGTCGGTTGTTCTTCGTTTTGTGCTGGCTTTGTGTTAGTAATCGGTACTTTGTCAACCGGTAATGGAATATGTTCTGTTGGATTAGTAGGTAAGTCTTGAACTATTGTTGACGAAGATGGAGATTCTAGTGAGTTTTTGTCAGTTTCAAAAGAAACATCTTCAGTTGTTTTAGTAGAGTTCTCGCTAGTTTGTGAGGATGCTGGTAAATCATGTGCCGATATTTCAGACGCAGATGTCATAGCTGGTGGCGTGGTCTCGAGTGCTTTATATCCTGTCGTTGATTCATCGTCAGGAATAGTAGATAGTACACTGTCCATGTTAACCATCAATGTTGACTTGCTGGTGTCAGGATGAATACTAATGTTTTCTCACCGAGCAATCTCTCTTTTATAATCTGTGGTGGGGGTAAATATGTGTAAGAGCTGCATGCTGTCACAAAAAAATCTAAATTATTCTTCTAACCACGCCTGTTAGTGGTGTGTATGTTACAATTGTATCATGTAGTATCAAACAATAAGCTGTAGTTTGGTCAGGAATATTTTCTTCCAACTCAAATTCGATGCGAATGTCTACTGTTGACGACTTTATTGATTCGTTTTGTTTCGAACAATCTATGACTGCTATAGGTGCAATATTCTTGAATGAATCAGGTTGGAGGAGAGGTGAGTTTGTCCTTCCATAGTAAGATGACTGAAATCTTGCATACATATCATATAGAATCCCAAATCTGTCCTTAGAAAACATAACATTGAGGCTGTCATATGGAAAGAACTGTGAATTTAAAAACAGTTTAATGTTTGTAAGTTGACAGTGGTCAAATTTGCTTGCGTTAGCCGTAATGTTAGATCTTTTATTTGTTTGTAGAGCGAAAATAACATATCTTGGTTTTTCTAGGTTACTAGATGTTTTCACAGCCCACGTTTGACGCTGAGTTGTTGGCAAGACTGGCCATTCATGCATTTCCCAGCTTCTAAATGGAACCACAATATCCCTATCAGATTCCAACATCCGCAATAGGCTTACTCGCCTTTCATCGGCCAACCGTACATGAGGTACCCTCCAAACTATTTTATCCAAATTCAATTTCCATTCAAGTTTGTCAGGTGTTGTTTCACTATCGGCTTCTATAACATCTGTATCATAAGACGATCTCAGTAAGACCAATTCTTGCTTGACATTAATGATTATTCTTCTGTAGTCCTCAGCGAATCCTAGTAAAAGCCGCAACGGAATGCAAAAGTCAAAATAGCCACTTGCATTAGGTTTTACTTTGGTTGCACTAGGTAATATCCACCCGGCTGTTTTTAATGCGTTTATTTCATTGGGTGATAAGGATACCAAACCTTTAAGCGTACTGCTCACACCGACTTTTTTAGTCGAATCCACTACAATGCCTGATATTTCATACCGAATTTCTTCAAACAAAAAGGCCATTGCATTGTTAATAAATGGCACTTTAGATGGCGTAGATCCATTTTTTGCCAAAACCCTTCCTTCAATATAAATATAACTTTCAGATGGTAAGGTATAAGCATCTTGATGTTGTATTGGAATTCGTATCTCATCATTATTTCCTAATTTCGATGAAGCGTAGGGGTTGTGTGTGTGAAACTCTTTCTCCCATAGTGTTTCGTCGAAAACCGGTCCATGTTTTATATCCAGTATGTCCATTTTCATTAACTTTAAAACCGAGTCCTTCTAAGAATTTAGTGTTCTCTCTGGTTAACCTCTCCGCGTTAGGAGATATACTGAAACTGTGCGAAGGTTGTTTGGTGCTATATCCAAATTCAAGTCCCATCGTTCTTTTATGGTGCTTGTCTAATGTGTAAGCGCAATGTAATAACTTCTCCTCTAAAATCCACAGTGTCACCGTCTTGGTCTAGTACGTTCAATACGATGTCTGAAATGTGAGTGGTGTTTAATGGAAGATATATTAGATTATGAGGCTTTTCAACTATCTTAAAATCCCGGCGGAACGGTTGGATAGAATGAATGTAAAATATGTTGGTTTGAACCATCTTTGTAGGCCCCTTGAACAATATTACATGTAATATTAATAGTATTAACCTTGTTAATGTTTACAGTTTTTGGACTAGTGTGAAACATATTTGGTTCAAGGATTGTGTCTTGGGATGGAAAACCAAGTAAAGGGCCAATCGATGCCGGTTGAGTTAGATCCAAATAAAATTTACATTTTATTTCACACTTTAAATTGTTGTTATTAGCCCTTAGTTCAATTGCATCCTTTCCCAACTTATTTTGGAGCTCTCTGTTTATGTCAGCTATTTCATAAGCACCAGTTTCAATCGCAACAAACTCAGATAGCTCATTGAGATCCTTAGCCGTTTTATTTTTTGTATAGTGTAATTTGTTGTTGACACCTTCTATTATGTTTGGAATTGAGTTATAAGTTGTAAAATCCAAAAGTGCAATTTCCCACTGTTTATCTTCTCTTAGGTGTAATGGTGGAAATAGTGAACTCCTCAAAGTTGACGATGTGCCTGTAACTGTTACAGTGCAGGAAGACATCTTATAGTTGACTGACGCTTGTGGCTAGAAAGTCCAAACATAAATGTCCGCATACTGATGTTTCTTCTTTTTGTCTTCTATCGTAATTAAAATACACTTTAGGCACTGAACCGAAATATTCGTGCAATTCTTTTGGAGGTGGAAGGTTCCCAAAACTGTCAAAATAAAACACAGAATCGGATAATTTCTTGTAACAAACCCAATGGGTACCAGCACCATGAATATCATCAAGGTTTACGATTGCGGCTTCATTTTTCCAGATTTTTCTTGGCAACCCGTTCCGCATAAACACACCTCTGAAAAAAGGTATTTTCAAACATGATGCATAGCGTTCAAGCTCCTCGTTGTTCAAAGCTTTATTTGGCAAAATTAATTTGTTGTTATTTAATATGCACGGTATGGTCTTAGGTATAATCCTTTTCCGTTTGACTTTTTTTTAGAACATGTTGAACACCTTTTCCTTTTACGATTTATTTTCTTATTAGTGCTACGTCCCTTCCTTGTGCCTCCACCAGATGTATTTTTCCTTCGTTGGGTCTTTCTTCTCCTCCTTCTCGACCCTCCTCCAACTGTTGTTTTGGCTTTCATAGCTGCTGTCACTGCTAATGCAGCTGCTCGTTCCCCAACACTTGCGTCACTTGATTTTACTCTCTGCCAAGCTTTTTCAGCAAGAGCTCTATCTGCGATTGATCTTCTTTCCGAATCTGAGTAATTTGAATATGCAATGTCATGCGCTTTGCAGGCTTCGTCCAATTTGTTTATTCCAGGATCTCCTCGGGCTAAACGCTTCCGTAATTTCGTACCCGGTCCACAGTATTGATAACCTCCAGGTAAATGTAGCTCTATTGGAAGTGCGTCGATAGCTGTGTTTATTAATGCACCTGTAGGTAAAGTCGCAAAAGCTTTCTTAAAAAGACTCAGTGCTGAACTAGTGAGTCCTCCTCCTCTTCTCATGAGTGATGAATCACTACTAAATGGCTTCCTCCTATGCATGATAGTTTTAACGTGTTAGGTCCTTAGCGGTCAGCAATGGTAATGGTTTGTCTAGATCGCTCTTCGTATTATATATTGAATTCACACTGTTTGTAGGGGCTTCACTGCTGCCTCTTCGTGAAAAGGCGAAAGGATTCCTTCCAGACTGTAATTTATCTAATTTTTCGTAAATATCTTTCTTTAGTTTGTATATCTCTTCCAAAACAAATATTTTATTTGCAACATCAGTTTCATTTTCTGCATTCGCCACATTTATAATTTTTTTTGTATTTAGCATCAAACATTTCTTCATCATTCTTGCAATGTAATGTTAATGTATGAATAATCCCAAGATTTACTGCTTCATCCTTAGAAATGGGATTTGCAATGTTGCACAAACGTTTCCCTCTTAGATCATAGTTTCCATCCCTAGTCAATTGAAAACCTTCACCAGGTGGACCCCTCCAAACCTCTCGGGCCAAAGAGCTTTCATGACGACCGAACTTGTCAACACTCATGTTTAGACTGAACCCTTAAGCTATGTATCCTCTACTTTTTAATTCTTCGGTTAAGGCAATCATTTCGTTATCCAGCCCGTTATGTCCAGCCTGAATAGATTCATATAATAACCGCATTCTGCCAACGAGCTTATTCACATTATTATAATATATGATGTTTGTATCATAGGCAGATTTCATAGACATCCCTTTACCTTTAGCTTTCGAAGGTTTTCCTCTAATATTAGAAAATAGCTTTGCAATTACATCCTTGTACATATCTGATTTATTTCTATGAATAGGTGCATTAGGAGAATAACCTTTTCTATGGGAATTAGTTAACAAACATATATTTTTAAAATTATTTAAATCCTTCTTGGAATATTTATGGGGAGACGACTTAAAGATCAACTCAAACAGTCCAGCGGTGCCTTTAAAAGTTTGATCTTTTACTTTAATATTATCCTTGTCATCCACCTCTATCACACTATCTCCCATTCGAAGACCATCTCTATCCATGCGAGCTCCATATACATGGTATCTTGACGGTTTCCTTGCCCCATGTAGCATTTTAAAAATATATTTCCGTGAAAGAGGTCCTTTGTTCCCAATTTCTTTACTTAAAATGCTGATATTTGTAGGGGAATCTGTTTCTTGTAAACTGCCCACATCTTGAGTTTCTACATCTGATTTACTGCTTTCTTCATCTTCATCCTCTTTTTCCAATGAATGCGTTGACCTACTAAATAATTCCGAATCAATCTCTGAGTTGTCGGTTTCTGAAGATGAGTTTGCTTTAATTACTGGTTTTTCTGTTTCTATTTCTTCTTGATCCGTAAATTTTGATTTATTAATTTTTTCATTTATTTTATTCAGAGGATCTACAATGGGTTTGAACGTTTCCTCTAGATATTTATTTCTAGCCACTAGTCCTTCTTTTAGTAACAGGTGTTTCTTCCGTATAGAGTCACTGAGAACTTTTATTTCACTAAGCAACTCCTCCTGGTTTGGCATTTTTAGTTTCGAGTGTTCTCTACAACGTCACAATAAATACTGAAGATTATACATGTAGATGTTAATGTAATAAGACAAATTTATCGAAACCTAATCTATAACGACCGTTATTCATAGCCCTCTCTTTATCCACAACTAGAAATCCAAACTTTTCTTTCCATGCTTTCCCACACAATTCTCGAAACTTTTCAAATGTCATATCAGCACCAACGTGGTCGTTGTATATGTGTTTGAGATTTTTTTTATCCTGTTTGAAAACTATTAAGAAGTTAACATTGTCCCTAATTAACTGTTTTGGGATTTTACTGTATGTCTGACCAATGTAAATAGAGTCGATATGGTTATGCCTTCCCATAGAAAAGTATGTTCTTATTCGGTCATGATTTTCAGAAGAAACATCGTCAAAAATAAAAATTGAATACGGCTCAGCATTGTTGGGCTCTATGATCTCACTACTTGCGTCAAATTTATACAATGAGACATCGGGCACATCATTCATAATCTTTTCCAATAACAGATATTTTGGTTGATTGAGAGACTTGGAAAAAATATATACATTGTTAAAACTTAATCCGTTTGGCTTTGTTATTAAATTGAAAACAACGTCAGTTTTCCCACAGTTTGAAGGTCCACTAATAATACATCTCATTGTATTGGGCAATAAAGTGCCATGCTTACTTACTTCCTTATCAAAGATATCCGGTGTCAAACAATCAATGTCATTGACGTCAAGTCTATCCTTTTGATAGATTACTTCCATGATGTTAGTTATACTTGAGCTGTCCATCCGAATGCTGCGACCTTACTGGTTTTTCCATTTCAAAGTAAGTCCTTTTGATCTATCCAAGTATCTTCGGTCTTATCAAATCCCAACCATCTCACTAAAAGCTTATTACCTCTTTTCCTTAAAATCTTCTCAACCAAATAAACACTACCAGTTTTAGATTTTAACAATTCATGGCCATAAAATCCTCCCTGCAATATTTCTCCTTTACTATCCTTTAAAATGTATGTTTCTGGAAAGGTAGGTTGCACTCGATGCACTGTGAAAATTTCATTTGTCCAATTGGGTAGGTATCCTTTGGTGAATATCTGTTTATATTTACTTATTCTCACATGGTCTCCGATGGAAAATTTCAGAGGAGGTTTTTTATCTAACCGCGGCGTAGTATTTTCCTTTATGCGTTTCAAAACTAAAGATTCATTTTCTTTGTTCACCTGATTTGGTTTCATACCTATAGTACGATGTTTTGTATTGTTGTAATCTTTGATTAGAGTTGGAAGAATATCAAACCACACATAACTTCCTCTTTCTGAAAATTTCTTGTACATCAATGTTTTCAATGTGCGATTGAAACGTTCTACAATGGAGGCTTTCTTCTCACTAAAAGTAGAATAGTGATTTATTTTATTTTTCTTCATGAGATCAGAAAAATCTTTGTTAAAAAATTCTTTGCCGTCGTCTGTCTGTAGATGCTTTATACGTTTTCCTATTGCCTGCAGTACCTTTCTCATTGCTTCAGTAACAGAAGGTCCATTTTTGTTTTTAAGGGGAATAGCACTGGCAACTTTTGTAAAACAGTCAATAACTGTTAAAATGTATTTAAAACCTTTGTTTATTCTACTGTATGGTTTCATTTCTACAAGGTCAGCTTGATATAAGTCATTTATTCCCTTTACGACCGTTGATCTTCTAGGAAAATTTCTTCGAACTGGTTTGTGAAGTTCTTGAACTATAATTTTTCTCTCGTCCATTGGTCTGCTTTATTCTTCGTCCATTATACAACTGAACGATAATGGTAATTTATTCAATTATACTTGTATACATTTCAGAAGTCAAATTGATATAAAAAGATGAGTTCAAGGTCATCCAATTTAAGTTTTAAAAAATTTTACAGTTTTGAGTCAAATTGATATGAAAAGATGAGTTCAAGGTCATCCAATTTAAGTTTTAAAAAACTTTACATACAGTTTTAAAGTTAGTCTTTACAGTACAATACAGATTTTGTGGATTTTCGTTCCTTTATGAATGTCTTATTCAATCCATTTCTGTTAAGGAATAGTGCCCATAAGGGAGTGTGTGGATCTTATTTTGAAGGATCACACGCTTGTCGTCTTTGGCTGACAATGACTTCTTTTTTACTGTTAAACTGTACAAATTATGCTTAAAACTCCGGATGGTGTTGAAAGTTGCATTGTACTCAGCTCCTCTAAATAAACAATTATAGTATTGTTCGAACCTCATTTTCTTCATTATATAATTTTTTTTAATTCCTTTTGCCTTTTTAATGATTCCGGCTTCGTTTTCATCCTCCATGTCATTTTCTATTCTGCCTGTAAACATCCTTAAGGCATACATCTTTGACATAAGCGCTACAATTTCTTCTAGGGGTACACCAGAAGTTTCATCCTTGAACTTTCCTAATATCTTTTTGTTTACACAGTTGTCATAGGTAGGATGGTCAATGGGGTAGTCTGAGAAGTCAAAGGCATTCCTGTGAGGAAACACTCTGAGGTCTTCATACATGTCGAGTGTCTTGATCCAGTAGACGATCCCATCAGTGTCCATGTAGCATATTCCAATTTTATCCCGTCCGTAATAGGAAACCATCTTTTTGTAATGGAAGTCATACATATGGGTCTTTGAAATGTCGAGTATACACATTCCTACATATAGAGGTCGATCCATGACAACATTGGTTTTGTCCATGCAGACTGCTACAAGATTTTCATTAATTACAATAGAAGTTTTGAAGTTAGGCTTTTGAACTAATTTTAACATTTTCTTTTCGTCAGAGACCAGTTTCAGATTCATGTGATTCCTTTTGTTTTCGAGACATTTTCCATAAACTGCGTTATTCATCAGTTTATAAAATTCTTTATGGAAATTTGATGTTGCAGCAGCTCTTCTGGCAGTATTAGAATCAATATATTGTTTCAACCAAGTCTTTTGTGTAAATTGAAGTACCCGATTAATTCTAACAATTTTTATGCCCAGTTCGATCGCTTGTTGTACAATCCAGTAATGTGCTATATAGTTAGTTTTACTTTCGAGTGTTGTCATCAATTTGGGATGTTTGCCTCCAGGAGGAATCTCGGTCCTTGGTAGGAGTGGGAGATCATAATGATGGTCGTGAAGATTTTGTGGATACTCAAAGTCAAAGTCCAAAATGTATCCAATATCATTGAACTTTGGGATGTTTACGATGTCTCCTAATACAGTAGGTTCTACCCAGCAAAAACCACCGTAAGGTAATGGCATAGACATCGCATATCCATAAAGATTATTAGCGTCAAAGTAGCCTAGATATACTGATTCGTCTCTTGGATTATAATTTGGAAGATGTTTGTTATTGGCTTTGACATAGCGTGTGACGGATTGTGTTAGTCCTCCTAGAACACCAGCTTCAATCATGAGAACCATGTCAATGTCAGTTAAAAGTTGTAGTTCGCATTTAGTCTCCTTCATCATTGCTTGCCAAGCTAACCCTGGAGAGGTGAAGTAATAAAAACAGTCGAGTCCATAAGATTCCATACACGAATTCCTAAACTCCTGATTACATCACAAAGGAGAGTTACATCAAGTTTCACATAAAAATCATTGTAATCTCCAAGTGTTGACATGTTAAGTTCTGTCCATACCTTAACAGCATGATCATAATCCTCTGGGTCTACTGGCGATTCATTGAGTTTACTGTAAAACATTTCTGGTGGAGGTAGTTCAGTCTCGTCGAATCGTGCAAGAGAGTCTATATAGTCGTAGGGAAATACTCCTTTTCTTAATACAAGCTCCAACTTATCTTCTGAAACAAGCTTCCTCGTTTCAATCAAGTCTCTTCTTTCCAAATTCTTTGAAAGTGTCATCAAACTGAAAGGCATAAACCTTAATGAGTCTATGAATCTTAATTTTATATTTTTTACTTTCTTTGAAAAACTTATGAATTTTTCGGTTGTTTGTGCCAATACGTCTATTTTGCCTTTGTCTCGACCGAGCTCAGGGATGATAAAGTGTGCGTCGTACCCACTTAGGTTGTGTAATACGACGGGTACAAAATTTGGAAGCTTGAAATTGATGTTACAGGCGTTGCAGGCAGCTCCTCTATAGGCCCCTGTCAAATGATCATGGTCACGTACTTTGATGTTGTCTTCGGAAAACTCTCTTTTGCATAAGAAACAAACATCCTCCATTAGGTGACATAGTTCTTGAAGTTCGCTGAGTTTTTTCATTGGAACAATGTAACTGTAGAGAGTAGATACTTTTTCAGCAATATCATACAGATCATCAACAAATCGTTTCGCAGCCTGTTCTCCACGGTAAAGTTTTGGCTCCGTTGGAATATCATAGCGCTGAAGATGTTCCTTTGAAAGAGTTGATTTTACTAAAAGACAATAGCTGTTTGGTTCATGTCTTTGGTACTTTCCACTGCATGGTGCGTCAGGATCTACATCTTCCACTGGTATCAACGATGATTCGAAATCTGCATAAATGACTATCGGGATGCGATACTGGTGATGTATATTCTTAAACTTCAGCAAAGAATTCTTTCCATTTGGGAGGATAACTTTCATTGTTGCATGATCTCCACAAAGCTTAGAGTGTTCCGTCAGCCAACGATGACCTCCCCTATATAATGGGATATTTTCAAAGCAAAAACATCTTTTGCACACCGTTATCAGATTCTTGTGTTTGGTAAGCTGCTTGTGAATAAGTTTGGTAAAATCTTTTATATACACATAATGTGAAACATCACCATCTGTTAGTAGCAATAAATCTGTATGATCTGCCAGTTCCTGAGTCACAACTTTCAAAGGGTACACATTGTTTCTACTGTCGAGTCCAAAAACATTGTTAGATACCCCTGGATTGCGTTTTTCAAAACGTCCTATCTCGGCCAATGACACTGGGTAGTTTAGCCCATTAAAATTATACCTACAGATTAGTTCTTGATATCTTCTATTTGGTCGTTCTGGGTGTTGGACACCTTCTCGCACAAGATATTTTACTAACATAGAATATCTGAAACATTCATTGTCATTGTTTTGAACATTGATACATGAGAAAGTATTTTTTATCTTTGCTGGCAGTGGAATATAACTGCTGCCACGATCACCGTATCCACGTTTATGAACACGTAAATCTAGACTGTTTATGTTGATCAAGGACCATCCAGACCCACGAGCTTCGTGTTCAGTTATTTTAAGTACCAATTCCTGCAAACATTCCTCAACAATTTCATCGATATTTGACGTGACCATGATACTGCGGTTTCTAGAGAGAAACCCTCTATTGGACATTTCTCCTTCAACATTATTAAATGTTGTATCTAATAGTAGTCCAAATTTTATGAAATTCAATCGATGGAGTTCATAATTTAGTTTTTCAACTATGACATCCTTTACTATAGTCAGGAAATTTTGTAGTTCAAGCGAATTTGTATTGTTTATTCTATAATGTCGGACAACAGCTCTCTCAAATGCTTCCACTAAAACTTCGACTCCCAACGTAGAATCTTGACTCGGAGTTCCTGTAGTCGAAGGTTGAGACGAATCATCATCAGAATCCATCACATCTTCTCCTGGAGTTGCAGCTTTACTCGGTGTTCCTGAAGTCGAAGGATGAGGCGATTCATCAGTAGGATCAACCACATCTTCTCTTGGGGGTGCATATGCGATGACACTTGGCCTGTTCTGCTCCGTAGAATTTTTGGCAAGGAAGCGTACAAAATCCGGATGGTCTTCACAGTCGGACGATGTATTTTCCGTAGCATTATGATAAATTTCACAATGCAATACATACAAATCTTCGTTAGAGAAATCTTTATTACAACGATGGCAGTAATACATTGTAGTTGAATGGCTGTTCCATGCGCTGTATACAGTTCCAGAAGTAGGAATGAGAACCAATGCTTGAATTTTCTACTTATATATCAAATGCTTACCCCAGCACTAAATTTCTATTGGTTCATTTTTTGCTGACATCAGCACCTTCAATCGCATTGGCTCATCAAATTAACCTGTGAACATGAATGTGTTTTAAAAACAGTACTGCACGAACCTTTCTAGCGACAACATTGCAATGGAGCAGTCTATACAGGTCCATGAAATATCCTCTACTACACCACCTTTTCAAACATTGCCTACGGGGAGGCAAGTGACCAGTGAAAATCAACCCGTACAAGTTCATTCTGTAACAAGCAGAACTAGTATAACATGCAGAGAAGTGATCGCTGCTTTAGAAAGATTAGTGGGAGCAGATTATTTATCCGATGATGCTAACGCAGAGTAGTTATGCTCTATAAGGTTTTACTGTATAAAACCTATACAAAACAGTCGTTTTCACGGCTACCAATTTTTCACTCGTTTGTAGCAGCCAGCTTGTAGCAATTATAAAATTAAATAAAAATACAATATAAGTTAGCTCGGCAAAGCCTTTAAACGATTGAGTGTAATGGTGGCCTTTAGAAAGGCCGTTTTGAAGTAGACTAAAAGTCCAACTATCATATACCTATGTCCCGGGTAGTCCCTATTTTTTTTCGGCAACGACGTTGATGTTTTCGGTGGGAAAATATTCGCTTGATGGATACGAAAACTGCTTCAAACATGTTGAAACATGTTCAAGGTCACTCAAAAAAGTTTTAAAAAACTTGTTTAACTATAACTTTGCAAATATTACTAAGACACTTTATAATAAGCACCAAGTTTTCAGCATAAAACGGTTAACCATTTTGAACGCCTTTCCCAGTTTATATCTAATGGGCACAATTTCATTTGTCGTACGCAGACTTCCGGAACTTTGACTAGTTGTACTGTTTAAGTGTCAAAAACAAAATTTCATTAATCATCCATACATTTCGGAGGTTCATTAGTTTGGTGTTCTTCCATGTTGTTGTGCAGGCTATTAGAAATATTGGGCGAAGAAGTTGTTTCCCGTGACCAATTTTGTAGTTGCTGGGATGAATAGGACTCGTTTAACATCTCTTCTTGAAACTCGACAGAAATCTTTAATTGTATCGGAGGATCACCATTCATCACACGAACCAATGTTTCATGAAACAGTCTTAAATCTTCTTCGTCTGACAGAATCAGATGAAACTTCATGTTGATCGTCTTGGGCTGCGGCCTTTGTTGTTGACAGTTCAAGAGGCAGATGATTAGTGAAAGATAGATAGAAGGTAGACCACCATTAATAGTTAACGTCCCATTCCTACGTACCGCACAGAAGACGAAATCAAGTGTTTCACAGGGACGGGCATCTACGTACTGCACATAGAATACAGCATCACGAGTTTTCACATAAATGTAGAAACAGATTTTGGACACAATAAGAAATTTTAATTATTTACATATACAGTTTTATTCAGCACAAGTTTTAAATGTGACTGAAAGATCCAGAAGTTAAGGGGTTCATTATTCTTTTAATTATGATTCATAATTGTTTTATACGTATTAATTTACTTCTTTTTATTATTTGCAGTCGTGAAAAAAAATTCGCTGCCAGGCAAGAAAAAAAATACTTCAAACAGGCCTAAACATGTTCAAGGCCACTCAAAGGGAGTTTTAAAAAATTGTAACTGTTAATGTTTTGAAAGTATTTATAAAGTGATTATGATCAGCAACAAGTTTTTACAGTTGACAGAAAAGCCCTAAGTCATACACTACTTAATCGACCTACCAATCAGAGATGGCTCTTTGGACGAGCTGCAAAAACCCTAAGTCATCTACTATTTTATTCGTGATCCGCAGACATCTGGAACCATTGCTTCATCTTTGGAGTTGGCTGAATTATTTTTTCCGAAATTGTCATGGACGGAATGCTCCGTAGTCAGGATAGTCTCCAGCTCTTCGTCGCTAATGGTATTGTACCATAGAGTAGAAGTACATGATTCGGAAGTTTGATTGATTCTTTCCATGTGCTCCGCAATTACGGCGATCTCCTCCAAATCTTCGTCGCTGATGGTATTGGACCACAAATTTGAAGTACATAATTCTGTAATTTGTTTAATTATTTCCGTGTTCTTCGAATTTACGGCGATCTCCTCCAAATCCTCGTTGCCGATGGAATTGGGCCACAAATTTGAAGTAGATGCTTCGGTAGTTTCCTTAATTCTTTCCTTGTGCTCTGCAATTACGGCGGTCTCTTCCAAATCTTCGTCGCTGATGTCAGTGGACCATAGTGTAGAAGACATATCGGTTTTCTAAGATGGAAACGACAGTGAGTCCTTAAACACACCATCATATAGACCTTTCATCTTCTCATATACGTACCGTAAAGAATGAGGTAACATGCGTTTTACAATGGCGTACACGAAGAAACAGGATCAAGACTACTGAAAAAATAAAAATAAACAGTTTTTGACATTTACTTTAACAAAAAATATTTTGACATGTACAATAAACACCAAATTTTAGTGGTTTTAGTTTTTATTTGATTTTTTACATCCTATCGAAAGAACGTTGTCCGATAAATGTCGTTAAGATGAAAACCTTAAAACATCATGGAAAGAATGACATTAAAAGAATGAAGATAAAATATCTTTCAAATGTTTTTTTAAGCTTTTTTTAGCCGCATGTTGATCAATATGTTTTTAGGAAGATTACAAATATAGCCTTAATAATGCAACTTGCATGAGCAACTTTGTAATGTGTGTTTTTTTATACGATTTTACTTTGTAAAATTTGAACTGGAAGGTCTTGGACTAATACGTAGGGACATTGTCTAGGAAATCCTTTCACCACACTAATTTATATTAAAGTATTTTTTTGTACTTAAATATATTGTGTTAAATGTTTTTAATTAACAAATTATTGAAAGTTTTACAGTTAATAGAAGTCGCTAGTTATTTTTAAAATTAAACTAGACGCAACTTCAATATTATTTATCCACTTAATTTTAATTAAATTGTTCATGATATTGTACAAAACACAATATAAAAATATCCTTGTGCCGGTATTTCCTCAATTACCTTAACCAAGGTCCTCAATTACATATGAAGCTATTTAAATAAAATCCTATACTCTTACACGAGCAATGTTTGCTTGTTTGTTTGCTTGCACAATTATCTCAAAAACGGCTCCGACGATTTCCTTCAAATTTTGGAATATGGGGGTTTTGGCCACCAGAAATCGATTGGAGCTGGTCCCATAGCTGGGAAAAATCCGGTTTTCGCGCTAGAGCCCTTCAAAGATCCCATGTTATCCTTATGGAAATTTTTTAACTGAACAAAAATCAGCTGATAACTGTAGATAAAATAAACCAATGTGTTACATCTTTAACCTGTGGTTTTAGGAAAATCATACCAATGTGCAGCAAACCTTCCGCCTGGCGAGTGAGCGGAGCGAACGAGCTTTGTGTGAGAAACGAAAGTAATAATTTTACCGAGCTTAAGCTCGGTCCCCCTGGTACTAATTAAATAATACGTCTATCAAAACCGAACAATTTATTTTTGTATACAATACAAATGTTACTGTTACTTCTAGATCAATGACATCCAACCAATCCAATATTGTGAATATTTGTAATCACAAAAAAACTACACGTATTTACAGCTGTACATTCAATTCCAATGTTATTTTAATGGGAAAATATGAGATTTCTATTAGACTAGTTCGGTAAGTGATGAACACTGTTTTTGTACGTTGTAAGTCAAGCAGCAAACAGATTTCCAAGCGTAGGCTAGCAGCACCTGATAAGCTGATAACAACGTCTGCAGCTGATACGGTCTCCGTGTTGAGCGACACGCTGTTATGGCACGTGAGCGCTGATTATCTTTGCCACGGCCAACTGTGTGACTTGCTAAACTGCCAGCTTTGACCTGGCAATGTTGTTCTTTCCTGTCGACAACATAAAGGTCGGGCAAACGAATCTTTTCACTTCCTCTAACTGTAAAAATGAGTTTTAAAAGTTAAAATAAAATTTTATTTCTGTCCAAGACCTATTTTTACATTTATGTAACAGACTTCGGAAAACTAATTTTTTCGTATTCCAGTATACATTAATACCAAAGATATGTTTACCAGAACACATTGAAGTTATTTTAATTATCAAGTACAATAAAAATTATTAAACTATTATTTTGTTTTTATCATTCTGCACAAAATCAGCTGGTTTTTGTTCTCTCAATAGTACCAAAACCATTTCTTTTTTGTCCTAGGACTTAAAAATCAGCTGGAAGATTTTTTTAGGTCATAAGACTGAAAAGGCAACTGTTTGGTTAGTATAATATTATTCATTTATTGATTTCGAGGTGGAGAATTTTGAAGTTCAAACGTTATGAAGAGCATTGATTGTAAATAACAGAAATGTAAACACTGCATATTAATTCCATTGTAAATATAACCTAAAAAATACAACTTTATATTTAATATTTTTTTAAATATAAAAAGTCCAATTTTTTATTGACGATATAAAACGTTGTTCATCATTCGGAGCAAATAGTAGTTTTCATCACTAGGAGCGAAAGTCGGTCTTTTTGGTGCGCAATCGTGTTTTAAAAACGAGGCGCAGCCGAGTTTTTAAAAACGATTAAGCATCAAAAAGACACTTTTGCTCCGAGCGATGAACAACGTTTTATATCATAATGCGAAATTAGACTTTTGATCATTAAAAATTATAACTATAAAGATGTATTTTCGAGGTTATATTCACAAAGTTAGTAATATGCAGTGTTTACATTTATGTTATTTACAAACAATGCTCTTTATAACTTTTGAATTTCAAAATTCTGCTCCTCAACATTAATAAATGAATAATAATATACATAGCAAACAGCTGACTTTTCAATACTAGGACCTAAAAAATTCTCCAGATGATTTTTCAGTCCTAGGACAATAAAGAATCGGTTTTGGTACAGTTGAGAGAACAAAAAACAGGCTGATTTCGTGCAGAATGATAAAAAGTTTCTTTTTATGTGTAATCGTTTTTAAAACACAATTAGGCCTACACACCAGAAAGACCCACTTTTTTTCCTCTTGTAGAAAACTACTATTCATCGATACCAAATTCAATGGGTAAACGTGATTGAAAATGTAACAATGCCTTACGGAATAAAAATTACCATGTGTAACTAATTGGTGGCTAACGGGTAAACAAAGCATTTTTAGGACATGTGTTTATTTGTTTTGTTTTTTCTTTATTCTGTACAAGTAAGTAATAATATCCCAAAGTCATGGAACATATTTTTGTGTCATCCTGAAAAATAATATATAAATAAAAAAAAATACAAAATATGTCTAATTTAGGATGTCTTTAGTTTTAAAATAAGTAATGTTGTATAATTGTATAGAAATACAATTTTTCTCCTCATCTTATCATGGGGACATGCAAGGTAAGATTGGCCCAGTACGTAGCTTTGCGTCCGGGCAACAGCAGACAAGAGCAGTCGGCGCAGTGTGCGAACACGAATGGCGGAGCGCGGAGCCATTCGTGCCGTCAAGGAAAATGAGAAGCCCGCGCCTAGATAGCACGGCCCACGCCCAGATGTGTGACCCAGAATGTATGCTCGGTTTCCGTCATTAGTGCTGAGACCTAGCCGCTGAAATTTCTTATAGCGTTCTCTGTACGGTATTCACTCAGCGGACAAAACTGAAATGTTTTGACCGGGTACGAGGCTGTTCTCGCCGTCAACTGACACGGCGTCTTCTCCACTTGATTTCGCCGGGCATCCAGCAAAACGTTTGACCCAGCGGAGACAACAATAATAATAACTGTCCCATGAGTGTTGCGCGGGGACTCACGCACAGCATGACCGAGGAGTTGACCTTGTCTGCTGTCAAGAGTGCTGAGCGAGTCCCCCTGTGTATACACTGTGTACATTGGCGTACAACACTGTTGTGCTGTAGCGTATGGAAACAAATTGGTGGCTAACGGGTTAACAAAGCATTTTTTGGACATGTGTTTATTTGATTTTCTTTCTTTAATAAGTAATCATATCCCAAAGTCATAGAAAAAAATTGTTTTGTGACATCCTGAATAATATATCAATAAAAATACCAATTATGTCTTCAGTTTTTAATTAACTAATGTTATATAATTGTGTAGAAATACAATTCTTCACTCATCCTATCTTGAGGGGACCTGCAAGGAAATATTGGCCCTTTGCCCTCGGTCAATAGACTATCGTCGCGTCGCCTCTAAGTGTGTACGAGAGTGTATTACATGAATGGTCCAGCGGAGCGATTTACTACCGTAACCAACACTACGACTAGGCGGCATATGGTTGCGCTGGGCACGCACCAGATATGGCCCAGATTATATACCCGTCTCCCGTCATTAGTGTTGAGACCACCCCGGCGAAATTTCTCAAGGTGTTTTCTTTACGATAGGGACTCAGCAGAGCAAAATGAAATGTTTCAGCAACGTGAATAGTTAGGTCAGTAAATAAAAAATGGTTTGACAGTGACGATTTTAAACGATTAAACTATTTTCTAAAGTTATTATTATTATTATTATTAAATGAAGTTGCGAGTCAAATTATAATGTTTTGTTAAGTGTATTAATTTAACACAAGACAATATTACAGCTCGGTTGGATTTTTCTGAGGCTTAACCACCATCTTTAGCCGAGTGCAATCTCGCTGCATGGCCCCGTGGTGAAGTCATTAACTGTAGCTCGCTTCTGATTGGCCCGGCCGCTGAGCCAATGAGAGACGTCCGTTCCTCGCTGAGTCGGGATAAAACCGGGAGCTGCTAGGAGCACTGCATCACTCTGCATCGAGCCGTCACGGGACCATCCAAGAAGCAGCTCCTACCTCTCCGGCCGACTTTTGGGACTCGGCGGACACCATCGGAGACACCGGGCATTCGGCGTTGTCTTCGGAGAAGCGCATCCCTACGTGGTATACCGCCTCGGAGCCAAAGCCAAGCGTGCACCCAAGCAGGTCAACTCGCTTGCGCCGCTCGATGTCTACGGGGGTTGCCGTCGAGTCACCGGGTCGAGCCCCGCTCAAGTCCCGAGGAATGTCGCCGTGCCTGGGAAAGACTACTCCGGACTTAGGCGAGGAGATTCGGAGCCGCTGTGAGATGTTCCCTGGGCGTCAAGATCAGTTTGATCACGGGACCATTTGGTCCCTTCCCTCGTTTGCATACTTAGTCGGCGGCTTCCTTCTTTACTGTCCTTTCTTTGCATGGCTTTGCTTGGGTTCTTTCTTATTTTGGGCAAACACTAACACTCAAGGGTATTTAAACTATGTTCCTTACCTGATTCCTATCACACCCCCCCAAAAAAACAAACATACCCGGGTGGTTCGCGCAGTGCGGTTTCTGCGGTCCCCCACTCCTGGTTCACTCGGTCGGCTGGCCTGCCCAGCTACGATGAACTGCCCCTATACTTGGCTGGTCGGCTGGCATGTCCGCTACAGTCAAGTTCCTTTTTTTTCTACATTCAATTTGACCTTGAACATGTTTTAACCTGCTCAGGCGTAAAAATATTTCTTAAAACCCGAATAAACAGTATAATTATAGCCCAATATAATAGGGTTACAGGAATGAAGCCCGGAGTTCAAAAAATTAAGATTTAGACGAAACGGCCTTTCTAAAGACCACGGAAATAAACGTTTAAAAATTAATAATTGTTTAAAAAGTGTGAAATGAAGGTGTATGATAGAATAAAAAGACCGGCGTGTAATAATTATTACATATTCCCGCCAAACATAATCGTGGTCGAGTGTTAGTTGTGTAAAAGTATAAGGGGAATAAAATCCGTAGTTTTGACCGGGAATTTAAGAAGTTTCTGTTAGTTATTCAAGCAAAACTCCGGTTGTATAAATCGGATAAAAATTAATGGATTTTACTGGATGAATAGAAATACTCTTAAATATATTTTTTAAGAACATACAATGATCTTTATGTGCCGGCCTTTGTAAGTAAATAAATTTGGTATCTAGCACTGAAATGCAAAGAGCGAGGGAGTATAGCGGCCCTAGCGTGATCGGGCCGACAGCCGGGGTGGCGTTTGGTCATAAACACAAATTAACAGGAAAATCAAGACTCTCTGGGCTCCTCTAAAAGTTCAACAGCGTATTAGTTACGTCACACCACCACGTCACACCCGTGACGTCACACACTCCACCTCGTTACCGTATGACGTCACACATACGTCATCACACGTCACTAATACGTAACCACTGATTAAAACCGCTGAATTTGCGTTTGTCCCAGGTGCCTCAAAAGGCCTCTACTCTGAGACAGTGTCCTAGGGGACTTATAAATTTAACCGACCCATAGTCTAAGAGTCTGAATTGTCAGGAATCGATGTAACTTAAGTTACTCTATAACTTATGAAAAAGTCTTAAAAAATAACAAGTGTTGTTGAAGTCGGGAAAGAACACTACTGCTACCCAACACCGCATGTATATGTAAAACTTAGACTGACCAGAGTGATGCTTAGGTCCTGGCCGAAGGTACGACGCTGGATGTATTGAAACCAGTAAAGTTGCGACGGAGTGCTGGGAATGAGAAATCGAGTTGCCAACCTTGCTGTCAAGGAGAAGGCGTGGTTTTAAACACCTAGGCATACCGAAGCTTTGCAAATTGATGAAGTCACTCAAGAAGCACAAGAGAAGTTTACCTACTCTTTAACTTTTTTAAAACTCAATTTGGAAAACCTTGAAACACATTTTGAAAGTCCCCAAGGTCATCCGTTTAGTTACATATCAACGAATCGTTCGGGAAGTCCCCAAGGTCATTGCAATACCCATTTCAGAAGCACAAGAGTAGTATTTCTACTCTTTGACTTTTTAAAACTCCATTTGGATTACCTTGAAACACTTTTCAAAGTCTCCAAGGTCATTTATTGAGTTACATATCAACGAATCGTTCGGGAAGTGTTGATTCCCCAAGGTCATTGCCATTCCCCCACCACTTTTCATATACCTAAGGTACGCGGAGCCTCACAGTCAGTCGCTCAGTGTCTGTCGTAGGGTGCACATCGCGGTTGCAGTAATGGTAAAAACGCAGGAGTTGTATCGCTCGGTGCAAGGTCACCCGAGCGATGTCACATGACGGTTTAGGCAGAGTCACGTTGAAAACTTAAAGTTTCCGCCGCACTTTTGCTGTTTCTCGTCCATTTTGCTCAAAGTCCACAAGGTCACGGGACTCTGACTGAACCTCGGAGTGGAGTGCGAGGAATGGCAAAAATGCCAAAACATTTTAAGTTTAGGTTTAAGTTTTACCTTGACCTACATGACTTCAGTAACGTCATCATGATGACGTCATCGCCATGTCACATCTGTGACGTCATTGAGTGACGTAACCGATTGACGTCATTGGCGATGACATCATCAGTGACGTTACCGATGACGTCATCACTTGGGTGACCTTGGAATGGCTCAGCACCCGCAGATTCCTACTACTTAACTCTAACTTACAATAAGGAGTGGTGTTTATTTAGTCTATATATATATATATATATATATATATATATATATATATATATATATATATATAAATATATTTCATAATCAAAATAAGTGAATGTAACTGTTTCATAAAAATGTATAATTTTAACCATGTGAAAGTAAGTGCAGATTTAATATCTACTTTTATTTTCCATCTTACTACACCGACGCGTCGGTTCCATTGAATAAGAACCATATAAATCAGCACGAATATTGACCAAGAATAAGTTTTGTTGATAAGGTAAACATGACCTGTGTAAAGGAAAAGGGGCTCGCAAAGGTTAAGCAAACAAGCCTTACATAATGGTGGTTATGTACATAACTCTATTATATATAAATTTAATATTACCGACCGGGTAGCTGAGTGTATAGTGCTCTCCTTTGAATCCAAAGGTTGCCAGTCCGATCCTGAGAAAAGGTAGTAGCTTTTAATAGGTTCGATTCCTGACCCAGTTACCATTATTGGGCTATAATTGATGGGCTCCATTGTTCTTGCTATTAATTGATGATGCTTTCTAACAACTGGTCAATTTTGGATAGTAACAAGATTGGGGTTTAGGCCGTTCCCCATCCAAACGTTAAAAAAGCCAATGGCGTAGATGGACACAAATAAAAATAAAATAGCTGTGCAATAAACTAAACCAAACTTTATTTTCCTATCTTTTTAACACTTTTAAATAACGGTTTATTCATATTAAGACACGAATTAATCTAAGACTATATTCTTATAAATTGTGATAATAGGGGAACTATGAATGAAATGTATTGATCAATATAAACTATTGTCCATATTTTAAACCTACTTGGCCTAGCAGCTAGTATCATGTAATGCTGTGAATTTTCCGTTGTTTCTTAACATTAAAAACTGTATTTCCTATCTAATTCAATTATTTTGTTTACATAAAAGATTTAAAAATTTTACTGAAACAGTAAATTATTTAGTGTCACTTAGAAATAAATATATTTAAGTGTTAGGTTTTGAAACAGAAAACTAAATCATACTCCAATGGTGAACAAGGCGCAGATGGCCATTAATTGCAATAGTCTCTAGTGGACGTTCGCTACAACGAGCAAAGCGAGGTAGGGTAGGGACATGTTCAGAGCCGTAGCGTCATAGGCGATCAAACACTCTGGAGATTGAAAACCACGCATGAAATGTTACATGATAGTGGGGTCATGGATGTCATATCTTATCTTATACTCTAAATCAACCAATGTTTGTACGGGCAAAATTGTTTTCGCTCCAGGGATTTTTGATTTTTTTCGTTGAATAAGGGAGTTTTTACCACCAGGAAGCGACTGGCGTTGGTCCAATAGCTGGGAAAATACTGTTTTTGTCCTACAGAACTTCAAAGTTCCCATGTTATCGTTATGGAGATTTTTACTAAATATGTGTTACATGTTTAACCCATGATTCAACAAATTTATACCAAAAGTGCACCCATTGACCTGGCGAGTGAGCGAAGCGAATGAGCTAGTTTAAAAAAGAAAGAGGGCTAGTGAGCGGAGCGAACGAGCTTTGTCTAAGAAAGGAGAGTGACCCTTAAAATTTTACCGAGCATAAGCTCGGTCCCTCTGAAACTGATTGAATAAAATTAAGGTTCTTACCGTTTGTAAATATTAGTATACCCAATCCGGTAATATTTACCGGAGTATTTTTAGGATGAAGAATCTTAGAGTCTAATCGTTTAACAGAGAAGCAGGGAAGTTTAAAAATAACCCATGTATTTATTAGATTGTGTAAGTTACACATTTGGCCTTTTCGTATACATTCATGTTGTATCTCTTCTCTTACTCCTAATTTCAAGGGAGTACCTTTCTTTGGAATTTCTTTCGCGCAATATTGTGATGCCTGTTAAAAATGTAAACTATTTCAAATTCTATGAAAAATAATTCACTAACTTATATTTGAACATAATTTTTTAGTTAATTCCACATTAAAAACGAATTAGTACACTCATAGTTGGTTTTTATATCTTTGTATTTATTTTGTCAGCATCTGGTTTGAAGACAAATAATTTCGTGTAACACTTTAAATGTTCCTTAATTAAATGGTAAATGACTTGTTTCAATCCACACCATACTGAGCTGAAGACAGAATGAGAGATGTGTGAGTTGAGTCCGTTCCAAGGTACAGAGATGGGTGGACATCAATCGACAAACTGAGCAGAAGTAATTAACTAACGTTCACAGTCAGAACGGTCACGTGGTTACAAAGGCTTCGCTGACCTTTCATTTCCAACTTGTAAATATTTTTAAATATATACTTAAATTGTGAAAGTTTTATTGAATTTTTTTTTATACACTCATTTTTAGAAAAACTTTTTTTCAAAGCCCTATGTTTTTTATGGATACATAAGCGACATTTAATAACGAAGCCCGAAATATGATGAAATAATACCCATGAAAATTATTTTTATCAAAAGCTTTTAATTAAAAAGTGTTAATTGAAAATAGACATTGAAAAGGCTCTTTCAGTTGATTGAGGGGCTAATGGTAATTTCTGCAAAAGCCCTCTTTGAAAGTATCCTTATACATAAAACATTTTATTTTCCAAATCAATATCTCCAGTTACACAAATGAAAAGTTTCATAATATTAAAGACAATAATATTAAAGACAAGGTAACTAAAGACAATATTTTTAGTTACCTTCATTTTTGTGATAAGGTTATATTTTAAGTTTTTAGGTATGAAAACCTGCACACTCTATAAAATTAAATTAATAACCATACTGATGCATGCTATTTTTAAAATTGTAATTCGATTGATTTATGTTGCAAAATATATATTAAATTCAATTCACATACTTTAAATACTGCTATTTTAAATCGATTTAGTCCAAATTGTTGAGTTTTGAAAATTGAGGTCCAGAAAATCCGAAAACCCATTTTTGACCCCTTTGAGTATTCCCTATAGAAAAATTCGCAAAAAAATAAAATAAATAATAATAATCTTTAGCCAACCTAGGGCTTTTGATCAGAGAGTGTTTTAACTATATTCCCTTTTGTTTTTATTTTATTTTTAATGCTAATTTTAAGATATACTTATATGTAAATCTATGCCATCAACTAGTTCCCTTAATACAAGATTAAAATCATTATTGATATCGGGTTTTATCCACAATAGTATCTTTTCTCTAAAATTTTCTTCTTCTCGTTTTTAGTATCCTATACTATAATACGAGCAATGTCTGAAGGGATGTGTGTTCCACTATCTCGAAATCTAGTGGGTAGATTTTGCTTAAACTTTACATTTAAGAGTGTTTTGGGCCAAAAGCCTTAATCCCAGAAAAAATCAAATTTGATCTAAATTTAAGTTTGAAAATTGCAATTTTTAACATTGGTCTTATTGAACATTGGTCTTATTGGTTGCTATTTTGGTAACAAAATAACAACGAAAGGTATACAAAAATAAAGGAACATTAAGGTTAAGCAGTCTTTTTGAAACAGCTGTTAACTAAGAAGAGGTATACTAGTTTGAAATTTAATAGCTTTATTACCATGACACTATAACAAAAGCAAATTAAAACCGACGAGCAAGGCTCAGTTAACCTGGTACTACATTAATAAGAGTTTAAAATACAACACGAAAAATGCTTACAATTTATTTCCTAAACATTTGATTTGCATTTTTATTAATTTTTTGGGTAAGCTATTTTTAAATCATAGATTACTTGGTCTTAATGCGTTTATATAGATCGAGGCACATGTAAATAATTAGTTTTAAATGGTTTCCTGGGTAAACAAATAAAGCCAATTCAGCTTTACATTTGGAAGTTATTTTTGGAATGAATGCTGAAGGCTACATTTACTGGTTCATTGGCATTTATCCTTTGTAACATATGGAAATCAGGAACAAAATAAGCACGAACAATTTGGTTCTAACAATGGTACTTCTGAATTATCATCATATTTTGTCGTTAATTTCCCCAAAGTTTTGTTTATATTTTAGAACAGGCATTATCAATGATGCAACAATAATTTAAGATACGTTTATTGATTAAGAGGGGGCTAAAGGGTCAGTCCTGGCGGACGTTGTTGAAACTACCTGACTACGTTTACAAGCTTACTGAGAGCGAGAAACAATATCTAGTATTTGGTGTAAAACACTCTGGATAAAGATACGCTGCTGCAATTCACCATGTGTGAGGCCCAAAATCTAGGTAGATGATAGTGAGGAAGGAGATTTGTCCGCGGAAAGTAGGCCTTTTAATTAAGAGGGGGTAAAATGGCCCCTCTCAAAACATCATGCAGTGCTTCGCCTGCTCCAAGTTTCCGAGTTTATTTTAAGTCCGATAAAAGTGGGATTGGTTTTAAATGAAAGATAAAGACTTGGGCTATTTGGCTAACTTTTTGATTTTTTGATATTTTGAATCCACATCAAGTTATAATGGATCAAAGTTTATCGAATCCCTTATAGTTTCATATGGATTCAAATTTGAAAAAATCAAAAAGTTAGCCAAATAGCCCAAGTCTTTAACTTTCATTTAAAACCAATCCCACTTTTATCGGACATAAAATAAACTCAGAAACTTGGAGCAGGCGAAGCACTGCACGATGAAATTTTGGTCCCTGTGACCCCCGATACTGACAGCCTCTAGCGGCAGCCGCTGAAATTGACGGTCGCGCATGAATACGATCTACTTCCAACAGCTGATTGTAATTTAAAATGAATTTACATCTGTCACATGTTTATTATGTTGTTTATTGTTTACAATTTTACAATTCTGCACATGGTTTTGGCCCTTCGAATGTTTTAATTTTGTTTTTATCTTCAACCTTATAAATTTTAATTACGGTAATTTGGTATAACCTTTAAATTTATATTTTTTGTATTTGAATTGAAAAATATAATACTGATAATGGCTCTAAAGAAACAAATTCATGGTGTAAGGAAGCAAAAACATCGCAGAGGAGAATTTCTTACGAAATGGAGAATAATTCAATCCAGGTATAACTTACCACGATATAAATGTAAATATGATATAATTATTTTTTAAAAATGTTCTTATAGTATTACAAAATATTCTGACGTCTCTATGGTAGTATTTTGAAATAATACAATATTTTTTATAGATTATTTCAAACTAATAATAAGTTGTATGCAAATTAAACTACTGTAGGCAATCTGTGCGATCACATGTTTTTAAAGGGTTCTCTAATAATTTTAAATACTAATTGAATTTTAAAAAAATATATATATACCGTATATATATATATATATTAAAAACGCAAAAGGGAAAAGGTAATTTACGTTCTTTTTAAGCAATATTAACCATTACTATTATAAATAAAATTTACAAACCTTGTCCTCTCTAGATACAAGGGCACTTGCAAAAAAATCTTTTGTATAGAATTAATTTATATTTAAATTGATTTTTATATTGATTTTGGAGACGCATTTATATATGCGTAGTGTTCTATGTGACATAAACTACCTAAGTGTATAGTGTATTATATATTAACAGAAGGAAGCGGCTTTGCAAAATCTTGACGAATTAAAATCACCTCAAACACCCCAACAATAATTTTCAATGGTTTATGTGGAAGAAGAATTAATTGTGGATATTCAGTTCTTTCTGAAAGGGGTTAGTCGTCTTTCAAAACATGGTACATTTGGTTGCACATTTCAATGCATAAAGTTTGAGGGAGAAATTTTAGATATTAAAAATTTTAGATTAAAAAAAGGCTTCGTTCAGGATTTAAAATTAAGTGTGAAATGTGCAACTTTCATGATACTACTGTGATCAGAGGAAATAAAAGATGACGAAATGAATGTTAACACTGCTGCTGTAGCCGCGGGACCGTTAGTATCGGCACTGAATACACGGGTCTAAAGGAATTACTGGGCGCCATGGATATTAGGTCTATGAGTGAGCCAACATATATGAAATACCATGCTGTGGTAGCCGATGGATGGCAGCGCGCGGTAGCCTAGCAGATGGAGGAGGCGGCGGTCGAGGTGGCGCGGGGTGACGTCGACGAAGATGGCGTACCGCTATTCACTGTTGTCGTCGATGGGCTCATATTGTCAAAAATAATTGTAGGCTTAGGGAAGTTTAATAAATATCAAGCAAAAAAGATACTGAGGAAATAATTATATCACATACGCTTATCTCTGATATAAATGCACCATAGCATCTTTTAAGAAATAATGTACACATTTGTATTTTTGTTTGAAGATGTCAAGCGCTTCCCCGTAACCACTGCAAATCCTGCAGTTCTTCGGTGGTGATTTAATTTCATACATAATAAAATATCTTTAAAATGCAAATAAATATTCTTTCATAAAAATTTTATTGAAACTTTAAAGTTTTTTTGGGGCGAAGTCCCAACGGAACTTTGCAAAACCGTTTCTTAGTGAGCACCTATGAGCAGGAACGTGTATGAAAAATTACAACCCCATCAGCCCTAGAGTTTTGAAGATTTGTGTTCCCTTGATTTATTATAAGCCGTTGCCCAATTTTCTTTGCAATGCCAACCTGAAGAATTTTTTGCCCTTCAGATGAGCTAGTTTGCTGCTACGTTCACTCGCAACATTAAACCGCTGCACTCAATTTAAAATAAATAGTTTGGGATAATACTGGCGTTTTTATCATTCTTCTCGCATTTTGAAGTTCATAATGTTTATTATTAATTTTTATTTTATTTTCATTATTTTTATGTTACTAGTTTTAAACTAACTTTTATGGTTTTTGGGCATAGAATAAAATTCTTCGCTAGGCCTATATTGTTACTTCTTTTGAAGACTAAATTGCGTGAACGTAATTTACATTCAGAATTAATTGAAATTGAAATTGAAAAAATCTTTATTGTTCACCCAACAATTTACAATATAAATACAATTTAATATTAATACAATTTTACAATTTTTAACACAAAATAGAAATACTAATCATAATAATTTATAAACCTATTTCACACATTACAAAAATCATAATGTTTTCGAACAATCAGGGTGTCTAGTTTATTTCTCTTTCAAAATTCAAGACTAATTCCAGACTTTTTCAAGACTTCTTGCGCTTTTTCAAGACTATTACATTACTCGACATATTAATTTCTATTTTACATTTTACAAAATTATTTATATAGTTGCCGCTAACATATTTGTTTTGAAATAGTATACACATACCTTCCGTCAAGCAGTTCAAATTTTATTGTTGAATATAATCACTACATGTTTTGCCGAGAATACGACATTGTCAAGTGATACAAGAACATACTACAGTATCCATTTAAGGATTGGTCAAGGATCAAAATAGACAAACTAAACTGTGTTTGTGATTTGTTTTGTCTTTTTTAATCCTTAAGACCAATCTTTCGATGGATAGTATGTTCTTATATCACTTGACAATGCTGTATTCATGGCAAAGCATGTGGTGATAATATACAACAACAAATTTGAGCTGCTCGACAGAAGGTATGTGTATACTATTTCAGTCTTCAAAAGCAGTTCAGCGGCTAATAAATTTTAGTCTTCAATAGCAAATCAGTGGCTAATACAATTAATTTAAATATTTTTGTTAAAAGCAAGACTATTAAAATGAAATCATAAAATTCTAACTTATTAATAATAAGAATATCAATTCTGCAACAACATTGAAAATTTAAATGGTTTGAATTAAAATAGTGCACAAGTGTGTAATTCTATTTTTATTAAATACTAGCTGTGTGCCTGTCCTTCGTAGGGCTGTTTAGTTTATTATTAAAATAAATAATATAAATAATTCCACAAATTCAATAGTGATATCAAATTTATAGAACACATAAAAATGGCATATATTTGTTAATACGGTAATTAAAATGTTGCTTCTCCTTGTTTTCCTTTAGCTTGTAGGCCAATGATAGTTAACACCATTTTTAGGCCATTTTCCAGCATACATCCACTGAATCAAGAGTCAATACCAGCATCTCCGCACGGTGAGCGCGAGCATTTACTGTCTACAGTCGCAAGCGTTTTGATTGGGGATCATAAGCGTCTCCAGTTAGCAATATTGATCGGCAATCACGAGAGTCTCCATAACTAAAATTGTTTGTAAATTTCAAGACTAGAAGGCAAATTCAAGACTAATTCCAGACTTTTCAAGACCATTGTTAAATTCAATACTATTTCAAGACTTTCCAGATTTTTAAGACTACTAGACACCCTGAACAATAAAGCCCTGAGGTTATAAAACCTGTGTGGGAATAGTACATATATATTCTTACATTTAACTGTCTCGCAGTGAGAAAGTATGCCTGGTCGGTTACCAGTACCACCTAATGGTCTTAATTTTACAACAAATATATATACGGTAACATAATAGCATAGAAAAGTTATTTTAGTTGTAAATACAACTTAAACAATGGAAAAGGCGTCCAGTTAAACTTATGAAAGCGAAATGTGTATTTGATTGTTTTATAAATAAAAAATCACACTCGCAGATTTGTCATACCCACCTTAAAAATAAGGACTTAAAGTGAGTTGGTTTTTCAAGCAACTATCTGAAGTTTTTCAAAATTACAATTTTTAATTTTAATCGTGTAATAAAATAACGGGAGTAAATAAATTGATTGTAATGTGGTCGTAGGCTAATTTATTTCGTCATTTCAATAAAATTAAAGCCTTTAAAAACCATTTAACTTAGCACGTTTACAACAACACATTGCGTGATCCTCAGAGAGTGGGCAGTACACGTAACTAAAACGGAATATAACACCTGTGATAACATTTTTCAGCTAAAACAATTAATTTAAGTATAATTTGTCGTTCTAGACTTGTAGTTGTAGACAGTTTTAGCCCCATTTGTTTAGAAATTTGAATCAAGTAGTAAAGTATGTCAGAGGCCAAGATATTCCGTGTTATCTGTACACGGAAGGAGAAGATAGGCAGAGGCGGACTAGAGAGACACGGGAAAACGAGAAGGGAGGTAGTAGCAGAAGTTGTCGAACTACATCCCTCCGCCAGCCGCGTCACAACCTCGTCACAACTCAGTTGACTGGAACGGAACGAACTGTGTTCCGGTAGTTTCAGCAACGTCCACTAGGACTGACCCTTTAGCCCCCTCTTAAACTTATTTACTGGACTATTATTTTTTATTACTTTTTTAGTCCTACCGTACCTTTTACCTCATTTACTCGTTTGTATTTAAATTTATTTTTAAATTACTTATTTTAGTACCATTTTCAATAGAAACAAAATAAATTGTGTTTTGACGTAATGTCAAGACATTTTCTTCTCCACTCAATATCACAATCAGAATGTCGTTCGATGTGATTGTGGTTTGTACCCCTGTAAATAAAGGATTCAGAATCCGATATTTACTTTTGATTCATTAAAAACTTCCTAACTTAAGCCACCGGCACTGTTGGAAGGTAAGCGGATTAAAATGACCAGAGAGTGATTTTACTGTAAATTTTATAAATGATTACAAATGTTTGATAGAGTTTATATACCTATATTAGAATTACAAATGTCGTGATTGAATATGGTCGTGATATCTTGATCAATATCGAGAGATAGCAAGATGTAAAATACCTTTAATGCTCCCCCTCAAACACATAGTTACATATTTTTTTAGGAATTGTTTTTAATTAATGCTAAAATATACTAACGTTATGCAAAGGGTGTTGCAAAACATTAAAACTGAAAGTGTTGAAAATAAAAGCGTTTTAAATTTATAATCTATTATTAGCTCTCCGATAAATTTGACGTTGCTAAGTCATATTTATTATTGAAGACCTTATTATTGGGCGCGCCGGAGTTCGGGACCATGGCAGCGATGTCGTGGGTTCGAATCCTCGTTCTGCTGGCGACTTTTATCAGTACCATTTACCTTGTACTGTAGTGGCTCACCCCCTTACCGAGTCTAATACGATCTACGCACATATAATTAGTCTACGTTAAATTACGCAAAGTAAGGCAAAAAGTGCCAAAATTATAAAAAAATATAAGTTATTAGTTATTATTAAAATTGGCTAGTAATCAATTTAAACTTAACTGTGTGAAATATTGTATTTGCACTGTGTTCAAATTTTACTCGAATTTTGTGGTTTTCAAAAAAATTTGATAACTACAGTATAATGGGAGTGGACATGTATTAGTAGAAAGCATACAAGTAAAGCAACAAAATTGTACTGAAACAAAATATTAACAACTAAAAGTGACAATATAGATATTTTAGAGTCTTAAGAGGGCGTTGGAGCGCCGCCATGTTGGATTTATTCCTCAGAAGAGCAATACTAAACTTGCCCCCTACATTTCTAATATAGTTTCTTTATTTTTTGTCCGATTGGTTCAGAATAATTAGCGTTTGAATCTCGATTAAATTCACCGTTCCTTTTACGAGATCGATTCTTTGTAAATAATTTTTGAAATTCTATAAAAAATGTTTTTAAAGTAGTAAAAAACTTGCTTTGTTGTTTCAAGTTAGTAAAAAACACTAATTTTTATAAAAAATTCCATTCGCAAACCAAATCCGCCTTGAAGTACACTTTATTTAGAGCTATAAACCATTTTTTTCGATTACAAATAAAAGAGTTATTTGGTTTCCCGTTTAAAATTGATATTATGGGGAAAGACGGAATGTGGATTGACTCCAACGCCCTCTTAAGGGTGGTGACCACTAGAGCCATGATGGAAGATCAGTGAAGTGGCCGCGATCAAGTCGTCGAAGGTTGTCCCGCATTGAAGTGCTCATTATTAATTACCCCTGTTAAATGTAATTATACTCGGTAACCCATTATTGTCCGATATCAATACTGGCACCATTCTTATAATCATATAAATAGGCATTCATATGTCAGAACGAACTAATTAAAGTTAACAAATTTAAAACAGGCAATTGCGTATTTATCTTGACAGAGGTTTTGTTTTTTTGTTAACAAGGCCTCTTTATAAACAACCTTGTAAAACCTCACGCTGATTCCTCCATTTATTTCGCTAAAAATTAATATTGCAAGTATCTATCTTTTTATTTCTATAAGGGTATCGTCTGTTACTTCCCTTTTTCTCTCAACCTACTTAACCGATTTTTAAGATTGAGGTGTCATTTTAAAGCTTAGGATATAGTGCGTGGGCGATTCGTAATTAAAAAGGTCCTACCGTATGGTTAGGGGCTTTGCCCTCCTCGCCTTTGATTTATTTCTAGAGGGCGCTTTAAAATGTACGATGTTTTTAAATGTGAATTGTAACTTAACAGCCTATCACTTTCAGAGGAATCTTTAGGTCAGATTGTAAACAAAATAGATCTCTGTCACTTCTTAACCAACATACATGTACTTTAGGTTAGTTTCATATACAGAATTATAAATGCGCAATTTGGGCACGAGCCACCTCGTAACACTTTTAATATGGATAAGTGAAAAGATAATAAAAATAAAACTGTTGTTTAGATAAATTTGTAAAATTTCATATTCTATCCAGTTTTTTAACTAATCGAAACCCTGAATTAAGAAGTGATTTCAATATTGAGGGGATAACTGAGGATGTGATGTGACGGGCAATTTCTCAAGTGTTCTCCAGCTGAGTGGAGGGGAGGGGGGGACCGTAGGTGGCTAGAGGGCCAAGTTGCTGCCGTCATAAGCTGCCTGCTCCTGCAGATGTACTCAACGAATTGATATGACCTTAGAACTTTACTAGCCAAATCATTCTAACGTGTTATCACCAAATAATGTACTCAAAATGATATAAGACTATTACTAGATAAATTTGTATTACAAACAATCAAAATTTATGCCACCAAATAATACTCAAAAGCCTATAATAGCTCCATATAACTAGATAGCGTAAAAATTAGTATTTATTTATGTAATTTTTACCACTAAAATATTAACAAGACCAAATAATATATAGCTGGGTAGTAGGAGTGCCTACACAAACTATTCAGCAATTATACCCAATACAAATTAATACATTTTGGCTTATTAAATATTGAACCAGCTGAATAATTAGTTTTCCTGCATATTACTACTACTGTATACAGTATATTCATTACACTCCCAGGTGGTGGTGTAGTCTTAAATAAATCTTGACTAGCTAACAGCCCGTCAAAAATAACGAGTAATTTTTATCATGATTAATTTTTATCATGATACATAAATCCAAATTAAATAAACTATTTTTATAGTATAGCAACCAAAATTTAATAAGGCATCAGCTGTTAAATATTTATTTACTGCTTAAAAAACCACTGCAACATTGTGTGTCCTTGACTTCATTTGTATCTATCTGTCAATTTAAAGTTTAAGTCTGTTTGTTTACGAAACACTTTGTAAATCAGCGGTGGAGTCAAATTTCAGTGTAGAATATGGATCACCTGGAGCAGTAAACAAATCGACAAAATCACGTCTTAGATTGGTCTAAACTAGGTATACAATGCAGTTGTCTGCTTGCAATATTGAGCGAGCGACTATTTTTAAAATCAATAATAGCAAATGTTTTATATGTAATTCAAGTTAGCTCGTTCGCTACGCTCACTCGCCGTCAATTTAGTTCGTTCGCTGCGCTCACTCACCTTTTGGGGGCTCATTCGCTGCACACACTCGTCGCCAGATTTAGGTTGTTCGCTGCGCTTACTCGCCACAAGTCTGCAATACTCTAATAATTTGTTATTACGCAGGTTAGGTGCTTCGTCCAAGATTTGCACCTCCTCTCCGTAAACGTTGTATTTCATTCACGTAAACAAACCACTAAATTAAACAAAACAACAATTTTCACATAAAACTACTGTATTCACAAACAGCTGATAGTAACAGTCTGCAGTTAAATTTGATCCTTATAACAGCTGCATAATCAACACACAGTAAACAAATCAAATAAAATATTTCTCCCATTAGAATAGCATGGTAACTTTAAAGGGCCGTAGGGCAAAACCCTTATGTCCGATTTGTACCATTTCAGATTTATACCTTCCCATAGATGGTTACTATGACCGAGCAAAATTTCGTGAGGATCAGTCCAGCCGTTCAGGAGGAGTACTTGTAAATAAAAAACCTGAGTGTAGTATAGGAGCTTCGCTCAATAAGATCTAATTTTCATTTTGCGGCGTTATAAGGTATTTTCCAAGGGCTAACATATTTGTTCTATCATATGGGGACCATAAGAAATCCATTGACATCAAAACGGCCACGATCCGTTCACTAGTTCTCTCTTTAGACCCTTACATGCGCACACACATATATATATATATAATATATATATATATATATATATATATATATATATATATATATATATATATATATATATAAGATTGCAGATAGCAAGGATACGAAAACAAGATAAAAAACGTCGTCTTTGTCTCTGGACTCAATTCCTTTACTATATGTTCAAGAACAAATATTTATTATATCATCGGCTATAACACTATGAATAGACCTCTCATGACATAGGTGTCTTTGAAAACAATTTACGGTGGCGCGATCTTCCGGTGTACATGGAAGTGCCAAATGATGGTGGTGTGGACTGGTTTACACCAGTCTACATCTAAACCAGTCTAATCTCTTTTCTTAAACAACAATGAAACCTTTTCTATCTGTGTGTTATGTTTTAATCCAGCTGAATATTTAAAGCATCGACTGCAACGAATCACGAATCTGGTGCGACGTACACTAACATCCAAAATTCTGTATAAAAAAAGCATTTGATGAGAAGTCTATTCACGTTAGTGTATATAGTATATAGTATATAATAATATTGTAATATTCATAATTAAAATTTTCTGACACGCTTCTTGAAAAGCATAAACAATTTTTTTTAACATTATTGATCTCTAAAGTAATTATAAGAAAGCTTAACCTCAGTATAAAAAGATACACCCATATACGGCAAGGTCCAGATATCCAGGCAATGAAGTATTCTCTATAACGAGGTGGGGGGGGGGGGGGGGGGGAGCGTGGACGAGATATTAGAGGAAATGGACTGTATGATTGACTGAGCCGCTGCCTCACTAGCGAAGGCTCACACGCATGGACACACTGATAAAACAATGCTGAATAAATCTTCAGTATAACATATGAATAATAACTTTAAATTGCAACGCTGTTTTACATAGGTTTCCACTAATGTAAGGGTTTAATACATAGTTGATTTGGGTAAAAATAATTATAATACACCTTACTGTATATAATGTAGCCTCACATTACAGCACTAATGCTCATCTAAAGGTTTTTCGAATAACCGATGATAAAAATGGCTTACAATACTTTATTCGATGATATACTGAATATTTTAACGAAATATTAAATATAGATGGTGTCTAAAGTCCGTAACCAAACTACATAAAATCTGTTAATTGGGTTAAAACAAGCAAAACAGTTTATTTGAATATCAGTCTGAAAATTCATATTTATTTTTGTTTTTTTACACTTAACAATTTAATTTCCGTAGTGGATGGTTGTATTACATACATATTTGGCATGGACCTTTATCACACCAATGTTAATTTCTAGAAAAAAGATTTGACCAAATTTTTATTTTCAAAACGGGAGTCCATTTTACCTGTTTAAACTCAATTATCTAAAAAACAATGGATTTTATAAATACTAGGAACAAAGCCCGTTGTGGTTAAATACAACGGTCTCTAGAAAAATTTTACCTATATGCTATTTCCCGTGAAATAAATAAAAAAAATTGTAGTATTTGTTTTCAATATTGAAATTCTATTGAGAATAAAAATTATTTTCTATTTTAAATCAGACAAAGAAGTTGAAGATTTAAATTATCTAAGAAATGATTTCACGTTTGTAAATATCTGAAATTAAAATATAATTTAAATATATTTTTTAATTGAATGAAACTAATTTGAAGAGGCATAAGATACTAAACATCCTATAATAATGGATAGGAGGGAATTTAAGGTAAACAACCAATATCTTCAGAAGGTGTCTCATCTGTTTCACTTTCTCTCCTAACACCTCTTTCCAAAACATTTACCTTAAACACTATCTGATAAACAATAATCAGTGCTAAAACTTTTTGGTAATAAGTTTCTGTACACATTACGCATGCATTGAAAAACAACTGATTTCATATAACACTATACGTCCATTGGACTTTTTTTACCTCAATTTGTAAAATACAACACGTTTAACTTAATCAACTTAAAACGGCTAAAACATTAGTATACCAAATTTTAACAATAGCTTAAATGGTTATGTAGAATATCCAAAAATATGTTTCCCATTTTATTCTTATGGGAACTCAACAAAATCTGTTGCTTAATTAATACATATCGTAATAAGTTTTACATTCCCTAGGAGGGAATATTTGTTTACACAGCACACACGGTAGCAAACCTACTTACTCACCCCTATCATGTTTTTTAGATATTAGAAAACACAAAAAATACAGAACTTAATTAAATTTAATATGTTCAATTACTAGGTAGGGTTAAGTTACACAAAACCTATATGGCTTCAAACCTACATAATCATTTATATGGTTTTTATGGGGAAACTTTTTAAATATACCAAAATTCTATTGCAAATTCGCTGAGTACGCAGGTGTGCTGCGAAGTAGAGAGAGTATATTTTAATTACTACAGGAAAGACGAAGTGGATAATTTGCTTTGATTATACTTATAGAGTTTGATTCCATTTATTTTTTGAATTAGCAAATTATCAGGGTGAACCAGGCCAGCATATCAAGTGAAAGTGTAAGTTGTATAATTAATTTATTACATTTGTCATTGTTTAGTAAATTATTACGGACATTTTCCATCATTGATTAGTAAAAACAAATTCTGAAATCTGATTCCTTCCTCAGGTGGAAGAAATACCTAGAACATAACCAAGTTAATAAAAAACACACCAGGTGAACCTGGAGAAGTCCATAGCCAAAGCTGAAACAGAAAAGGCCGTCACAAATTTCATTTTTAGCGAATTTCCCATAGGGAATAAGCTATTACCGTAGGTCTCATGGTAAGACCTAAGCCCGGGACCATGTTACTTTTTCGTTTTGAGGTGCCCAGAGACCAAAAATAATAGTCATTAAAATTTATATATATATATATATATATGTATATATGTATATATGTATATATATATATATATATGTGTCCCTAGACACGATAACTCTCGTAAAAATGGTCCGATCGACACCAAATTTGGTAGAGATGTGTAATCCTACGTTTATTCAGATGAGTTCGAAAACCAGACATATCGACCTACCGGAAGGGGTAGTTTTGGGGGGTTTTGTACCCCAAAAATGGGTTTTTTTGCATTTTTCATATGTAAATTTAAAAAATTTTAAATTTTTATTTTGACCATTGGATTTAGCTCAAAAAAACACACAATTTAGTATTTTGAAGCTTTGCTCTATCTCCATTGGTTACCGAGATATTACAAAGTCTAAAGACAGTACATTGTCTTTTGGGGGTCCAATGTTAATCTTATGGAGAATAAGGATGTATTAATATTTCACTTATTAACCAGTATTTTTTTATGAAACTTGGTATTTAGCTTCATTTGGTTGAGATTCATCCATTTAAGGTAAAAAATCTTGGTTTTTTTACTTATCATGGCAGCAAACCTGCATACTCTTTTCCCATGTTAATCATATGGAGAATAGGCAAACTCTTTTATTTATGGACAGATATTGATGAAACTTACTATATGGCTTTATATGGTCGAAATAAATTTTTTCTATGCTAAAAACCTACTTTTAGTGTCCCCCATGGCAGCATACCTGCATACTCTTTCCCTATATTTATCTTAAGGAGAATAGACATTTATTTCCCTATTTATGAGCACGTGATGAAATTTTGTTTACAAGTTTAGCTGGTCAAAACTAATATTACTAATTTGGAAATTCGCTGAGTACGCAGGTCTGCTGCGACGGGGGGTATTATTTATACTTTAGAAGTTAGGATAACTCGCTCTTAAAAGCCATTCATTGTGGTTTTGGCGAAATACCCTGCATATTGTATATTTTTCAGAGCAGTTATGAATGCTTTCTATTCAGTATATATTTTTGTAGTTAAAATAAAAATCTCATTGAAGATATTATTAAAATATTTCAATGGGAAAGAAATAGTTAACTTAATTTAGCTTACTAAAACTTAAGTGTATTTCCATATACAGAGTGAGTTTCTTAAAGTGATCCAATAGCTAAATTTTTAATTTTATATCTGACAGTATACTTCTTATGGGGGACAGTAGGCCTCCTGGGAGTATAACCCAGCCCTCTGATTGGTCGAGAGCAGGTCACGTGACCGATGACGTCATCACGCCCCGCCTTCTGAGAGCAAGTCACGTGACCGATGACGTCATCAGGCCACGCCCCCAAGATGGCGGCCTTCTAGACCACGCCCCCGGCGGCGGGAAATTACCTCACCACGTGTTTGACCTTGTGATCCAAGATGGCTTCCTCACTTTTGCCATGTGTTTGACCACGTCTGTAACTACAGGAATAAAATTTTCACTGTGGACCGCCGGGGTTTGAACCCGGGCCGCCAAGTTGGTGCGCCGCAACGCTGACCACTAGGCTACCACACTGTTGTGCTGAGAGCTTTGTATTGTGTCTGATGGCACAGTAGTTTGACGATTTACACAGAACGTATGGTCTTTGACTATAAGAGTGTATTACTATCATTGGAGCTTTTAGTTTTATAATTCTCCACCAGAAGCACTCGTAATTTTATGATTACACCACCTTGGAGTTTTCTTGTAATGATTCCCCACCAGAGTGTACCATGAGAAATTTTCATGTTGTAGTTTTACGATTCTCCACCAGATTGTAGCACAGATGGCCTAGTATTGAGAACCCAGTGATTAATATAGGTTTTCACCTTGAGTGGTAGCTGGATGTTGCTTAGAACAAAAGTAGACAAGGGTAAATGAGAACATATTTTGTGATTAACATAGATGATTTATTAAAATCTATTTAAAAATACAAACATTAGGTGCGGAGCCTGAGGGGCTTTCGGTTACATGCATCTTGTATCCTTCATTGACCATTATTTCCAGATCGCTGTCTTCTAAGGCCTCGTTGTACTTGTTCGGCAGGAACACCGATGTCTTCATGTCGTTATCCTGGATCTCCAAGACGACAGCCATCCTCCCGAAGCGTGTAGTGACTCGTCGGGCTCCGACGATCAAAACCTCCGGGCGTCCAACGAGGTCTTTAAGTTGAATCGTCTCCTGGCTTTTGCTGAGAGCGACTAGCTTTGCGTCGAGCGACATCTATAAAACACAAAATTATTAAAAACGGTTAAACACACACACCACACACACAGAGAGAGAGAGAGAGAGAGAGAGAGAGAGAGAGAGAGAGAGAGAGAGAGAGAGAGAGAGAGAGAGATAGAGAGAGAGAGAGAGAGAGAGAGAGAGAGAGAGAGAGAGAGAGAAATTATAACCTACCATTAGATTTTAAAGATGTTTACTTTTGAAATTTTTCTAATGCAGATATTTCAGTAACTCGCATTATGTAAATAAAAATTAAACTAGCAATAAATATGGCTAGTACGAAAAGTCTATCAGACAATGAAATTATCGAGCAAAAGGCCATGTTTGTCACATCTGTCTGTTACGTAATATAGCTCTTGCATCATAGCACTAACTAAAACTCTTATGTACTCACGGTTATATGTAGGTGTCTAGTAGCGGTGACTCGTCAGGAGTAGAGCTGAGAGCAGACTGATTCCATGCTGTGCAGCAGGGCTTTTATACCGGCGGTCAGGCTCCCCACCACAATTGCTTCTGGTTACGTAATTTAGCTAAATGTTTACTACATGTTTTTGATTGATTACTACTTAAAAAAATAATCGTAATCTGCCTAGCGCAGTTTCCCTACACACAGGACATCTATGGATGCGGAAAGCACACATGGGACAAAAGACATGACCGCAAGAGCGCAAAACAATCGTCGGTCGACGGTCCAGACAAACCCTGCATACATTTGTGTCCGTTTCAGGTTGTTCGGCTCGCATTTGCGTGGGAAGCGGGTTAAATGGAATCACCCCGTGGCTTTCAGCCAGACGAGCCATCCTTTCGCTACAAGCACCGAGGGGCCTACTTATACGATTATACAGATCCCGCCATATTGTCGGGGCTAGGGCGAGACGCTGTTCATCATTTGTTTCTACAAAAAAGTAATTTAGCATTCCCAATGTCCCTGCTAATTCTAACATCCACTCCAAGAGAATGTCGATGACCTCCGATGATTGCCACTGAGGGAACAAAGCAGCTTCACTCTGAAAAGTAAAAAATAGTATCAGTTTGTGAGTTAAAAAAGACACACACACACACACACACACACACACACACACATAATTATTTAACAATATACTTACTTGTATCAAACTGTCAACACGTATACATTCAGCGTGTAGTAGGACTGCGAGAATGCTGCCACCCATGGTGTTGTCAATGGTACTCAAACAAAGACGACAGGCTCCAGTCAGACGTTGTCTGTTTTGACATTCAACCCTTTCAGACTGTCTTTGAATATTATTTTCATGCTGTAAAACATAAAATAGTAATGTTAATGAAACAATAAATAACAATTAAACATAGTTTTACACATGCGGATTATTGTAACCCACCGGTGAGGAAAATTGAAATAGTCTTCGGCGTGGTGGAAACTCCTCAGAAACGTGATGGGTTGGATTTCTGCCAGGAGAATGGAGAAGCCTTTGTTGAGATTGATTGTTTGACTCGTTAAAAGTTACCCCTCTTGCCTGTAATATAATAATTTTAAATTACTATATGAAAAGTTAATTTGTATATAATATAAAATATTTAGTTTTACTTATACTTACTATAGGTTCGTTTAATCTTTGTCGACGAGGAAGAAACTGGAATGGATCCGGCGATGGTTGACTCTGTCTGTGGTGTGGTGATGCAGAACCAGTTGAATGTTCCATTAATTCCTGATGGTCCGGAGTTCTCAACTGTAATAATATTGATTAACTGTAAACAAACTGTTAAATATGGATAAAATTACCAAAAGCAGTGGTCATTTAACAAATTACTTACATTATTTGTTCGAATGTTTTGCATGATGGATCCCCCGTGTCTTGTTTCTGTGGATAGTTCTGATAGTGGAGGGCGAGGGGTGACAGGGCGAACAGGGCGATTAGCACCAGGTGTTCTCCTTAATTGGTCATCAAGCTCTTCTCTGCTGGAACCGTAGACCCTTGGAAGATTAAGACGGTTTCTTCGCGGGGTTGATGTTTGAAGCCCTTCAGCCCTTTCAACAGCCGTCAAAAGCTCCTCGTCCGACGAGAACATTCTGTAAATCTATAAGGAAATAATTATTGCATTGTAAACACACACACACACTCACACACACACACACACACACACACACACACACACACACACACACACACACACACACACACACACACACACACACACACACACACACACACAGTTGATCTACTTACATTTCTATCTGGAGGCGTGCATGAAACATGAGCGATGATTGCTAGGAGAATTACTAGCTTCATGACTGATAGTGGATGCACAGAGCTCGTATTTATATAACAGTTTTACACACATTATCTGACCCTACTGACCCAAGTTTCCAAAGCATTGTACAAATCTTAGTTGGTTTGTTAATCGTATAGTCATAACCTCTGGGGTGACAGTTGCATTTAAAGGCAGATTACTTGGAAGTGGTAAAGAAAAATTGACCCAAGTTTCCACACCACAGTAGACCATATAGGTCAGGCTGTACGGGTCTCGGCGCGTTCTTTTTGTTAACCCAGAGCATCACCAGGAGTCCTAGCCTCTGGGGTAAGGGGCCCCAACAACGCCCACTTACGGTGGTAGCCAAACCAAAAATCCAAATTGCTACCTCCCTTTTACACAATGGAGTTTTTAAGACCTCCGTAGGCCGGGTCAGACTCCCAGTCACCCGCGGAAGTATGCTACTTAAATCTATTTAACGACCACTGATGATCCGTTCAAGTTGTCACGGGTGAGCCCTCAACCGAATGCCGAGCACACCCGCCCCTTTACTAAACACCCTCAGTGGTATACTATGTACATTGATTTACAACCTTCCACCAGTCCGTTCAAGCCATCACGGGTGAGCCCTCAACCGAATGCCGAGCACCCCCGCCCCTTTACTAAACACCAGTGGTGAGGTATACTACTTACAACTATTTACAAATCTCCACAGGTCCGTTCAAGCCATCACGGGTGAGCCCTCAACCGAATGCCGAGCACCCCCGCCCCTTTACTAACCACCGGTGGAGATTTATTCATTTTCCATATACTTGTGATCGGTTAGGAATTTGCCGCTAACATTTTGATACAAAGCGATATTGTCCCAGTCAACCTTATCAGAAAAGTCATGAATAAATTGTTCTGATAGAAACTGATATCTGCTGAGAACTTCCCAGGCTGCACTGTCAAAGCTGAGTGCCATTTCTCTAAGGAAGATTTCGGAAAATAATTTCTTACGTAATATTTTTGCCCAAGTGACTTTGTGGAAATATGTTCTCAGCATATCAAGAGAGAAATCATAATACTCGGAAAGCAAATTCCAATCTAAAAACCGATCAAATTTCATAATAAAACTGTCTGTCATCACACCGATCGGAGCTTTCGGCTCCTTTGAAAGTAACTGCCACGCAGACTCCATTGTGAATGAACAAAATTAATCAATACTTCTGGTTTTATAGATGCTGTTGAAAGGACACGGCACTTTGTAGTGCACACTTTGTGTCACAATTCCTGTGTTTAGGTATTAGACAGTGCACTTCACACGATTCACTACGATCCCAAGTTATTTCCCTGACATCGTGGTGAAACTCGCGTAAAAACTCGCACTTTTCAAGACCGTTGGTGTAGATCGTTTCAAAAGGTCTACACAAATCACGAATAATTTGTTCGTCATACGGGACACCAGGGTCATCCCATCTCATGTGATGGAAATGACGAGAAAGCCAACGAGCGGTTCGTTGCATTTTTGAATTTAAATTATGAAAATAATACGGAGTCTGGAATATTATCTGACTCTGTATATATTTTCCGACAATAGACAGTTCTTTAATAATAAAACGATTTTCATTATCTTTGAAACCATGAAACTCAACTACCGCCTCCATTTTTTGACCTTTGCACCTCGTCCAGTAAACGGTCGGCAATGAGACTGGGCAGACTTTCAGGTTTCAACACGTCCTCCGAACCTGTAATAATGTCATGAATGTACTGTTGAATAAAAAGTTCGCTGTAAAATAACTCGTTAATGGCCCTGTGCACGATAGGAAGGTAACTCAAAAACTGAACCCACTCACTTTGATCAAGGGTTAAAGTATGCTCCCCATCATAGAGGAATACACAAGATTTGCCAAAAATATTTTTCACTTTAATATCCTCCCCTCCATCGAGATTCACATAAAACTTGGTTTTATCTTCCAATGCATTTGTAATTTCATTGAATCGTGGTAAAAACTGATTGAATGCATCTAGAGACCAAAATGTAGACCCTTTACGCCCTTTAAATAAAATACCTTAACTTGTTCCCCTATTTTTAAAAATACCAATAATCACGCATTTGGTCAGTTCAGTGTTTAAAAAGTGAACAGTTTTCAAAAAAATACCATTTAAAATATCAATTGGTTCCTTACGCCGAGGAAAACGAATTAGGTCTGTGTCCATACTTACCTCAGCTGCCAAAGTTTCACCACGCACCTCTTCACTGGTCGACTCCATGGCTACAACTGAACTATTTACACAATTACACATAATTACACTCACTGCTCCTCCCCTTCATCACACAAATATTCCCCCTCCCCTTCGGAATATACTTTAACTCGTTCTGTGTCTGGTAGTAATGGGATGACATTAAAATCTTCTTCTTCTTCATCAACATCATCCCCATTTATGTAAAAATCCTTTAGCGATACGTAGTCATTGTTAGCCTCATTGTATTCTCCATTAATGTAAAAGTCAAATGCAATCCATTCGTTTTTATCGAAAAAATCCACCTTTTCAAGGTCACTGGATATGCCAGTTTGTTCTAAATCACCGACTGTAAGAGGTTCTACCAGAATTGTGTCAAAATTTCCATTTGATTCCACATCTAAAACTAACGGTGTTCCATCATATTCAATTCGCCCGACAACTGAATTATCTCTTACAAGTGTTAAAAATACACAAGCTACTCTGTTGTCAGAGGAGACAGAAGAGACAACCTTACCGTACGGATCCATGTTGTAGTCTGAGTAATTTTACTCGAGGTGTTTCTTTTTACCACGACCCCCCACCATAGAATATTTTACATAACTTTTTTTACTGTTCCTGTGAGTAAAGTGTATCTTAGATGTGAGTCATGTAAGATTAGACAGTAAGCTGTGGTTTTATCTTTAAAATTTTCTTTAGCTTCAAATTCCAGTCTCACATCAACAGGTCCAGACTTGATTGTATCATTTTGTTTTGAACAATCAATCACGTACAGAGGAGTTTTATCCTTAAATGTTGTTAAATCGACACAAGGATATGTATCGCTACCATAGTAAGATTTTTGAAATCTCGAAAACATCTCGTAAAATAATGCCATGTCACCATGGATATTGTCATAAGGATAGTATTGTGAGTTTAAGTATAGTTTCACATTGGTCAAGTCACAGTGATCAAAAACTGACATATCTTTTTTCATCTGATTTTTTCTATCTGTTTGAAACGCTAGTACAACATAGCGTGGTTTTTCAATTTGTGACGTAGATTTGACAGTCCAAGACTGACGAGTGTTTTGCGGGAGGATGGGGAATTCATGGAGTTCCCAAGATCGAAATGGTAAATGAACAGGTGTGTCTTTTTCAATCATTCGCAAAAGTTTTAAACGAAAAGTATCTACAACCGATACGTGAGGCATCCGCCAGTATAAACTTGTTATTTCTATTTCACAAGATGTTGCGTCAGCAGAAATGATAGCGTTAAGGTCAGAGGCTGACCTCAACAAGATAAGTTCTTGCTTGACGTTCACTAAAATTCTTTTGTAATCTTCGGCAAAACCAAGTAGCATTCGTAGTGGTATTGAAAAATTAAATTGATCAGTTTGCGACGTTTGCCCAGCACCTAACCAACAGGCGTTTTTTAAAATGTCCTTTTCAACTTCACGAGTTGACAGTAGGCCCTTGATTGTAGTCGTTATACCTGGATTTTTTGTATGATCCACCTCAATGCCCCCAATTTCGTATCTGATATCATCAAAAAGATAAGCTATAGCATTGTTAACAAGTGATGCAGTAGTGGCAACATTGTCTCCTTTCTTCGCAGTAATTTTACCCACAATATATATTGTACTCTCGAATGGAGCAGTAATAATATCTTGTTGACTGACGGATATCCTGATTTCATCATTATTTTTAAACGTACATGATGCATATGGTTTATATGTGTGGTATTCATACCCTATCACTGTATTTTCATACTCGGCTGTTCTTTATATGGCGAACATTTTCCACTTTAAACCCTAGAGCCTCTAAAAATTTAATATTGAACGATGTTAATCGTTCAGTTTCCTTTCGCACAATGAGTGGTGTTGAATCTGTCACGGGCCTAAATACTAAACCCATTCTACCGTTTTCGTAGATGTAATCTTAGTGATATTATCTCGTCCCTAAAATTTACAAAATTTCCGTCCTGATCTTTAAGCTGAATTGAAATGTTACTTATCCGCTGGACGTTCACCGGCAAATAAATGATTGGATTTGGTATGACTAGGATTTTATACCCTGGCTCGACAGTGGGATAAAACTCGTGGATTGTATGACCCTCAACGCCATTCTGAAACGAACCCCGCACAATATTACATTCAACCCTGATTGTATTTACCTTTATAATGTTGACGGTGTTTGTCGATACATGTTGCTTATTCTTAGGGTACAATTTTTGTTCAAACCCCAAAAGTGAGGCTATCGTATTGTCTTTCTCAAAGTGTACATCTTCCACACACTTCATCTCTGCCTTTAATGTATTATTATTAGCATGTAATCTAATATGTACATGTTTTTTTAATTTCCTCTTCTAAATTTTCAATTTCATAAGACCCTTCTGGGATGGTTATTTCTTTATCGCCGTAGTAAAATTTATCATTTACACCTTTTTCTATGTTAGGAATCGAATTATATGTAGACAGGTCTACCAGCCCTATCTCCCAACTGCCTACGCTCACATCAACAGGAGGGAAAATTTCACAACTAATGGTGGAACCGCTACCGCTAAGGCAAAACATTGGTTAGAAACTTTAAACACAAATGTCCGCAAATAACTGAGTTAAATTTTTGCTGTCGATCGTAATTATACCTAATTTCAGCTGAGGGTCCGAAATATTTAAGTATTTCCACAGGAGGACGAAGGTTACCAAAACTATCAAAATAAAAAACTCGATTGCCTCGTTTTTTATAACACACCCAATGTGTACCAGTCCCGTTGATAGAATCTAAATTCACTATAGCTGTCTCATAATTTCTCGGACGAACGGGTAGAGTATCTCTCATGAAAACACCTCTAAAGTTTGGAACGTTTAATTTGTTTACATAGTACTCGAGCTCGTGGTTAGTAAGAGACTTTAACGGGATGAACGTTTTTTTTACCTCCGCCTCTTTTCTTTTTACCAGCTCCCCTCTTTGGATATGGTCTTAGGTACAATCCCTTGCCTTTCTTTGCAGGCTTCTTTACACAGCGTCGTCGTTTCCTGCTAGTCCCACCACCAAACTTTGTTTTGGCCTTCATCGCTGTTGTCACGGTCCAAGCAGCCGCTTTTTCAGCTAAACTGGCGTCCCTTGCCTTAAATCTATGCCACGCTCGTTCTGCAAGCTCTCTATCAGCTTGTTGTCTCCTTTCCGCGTCGGAAAATTTCGAATAGGCAATGTCGTGAATTTTACACGCTTCGTCTAAAGGATTTACTCCGCGATCACCTCTAGCTAATCTCTTTTTTAATTTAGTTCCGGGTCCACAAAAATTATAACCCGGAATATGAAGTTCAATGGGTAGCAAATCTATTGCTTTGTTGACGGCAGAACTTAAAATACCTCCTCCTGTGATGAGAGCTAGCTTTCGACTGTTTGATGTTTCCTTAACCCCTGCCATTTTATTACTAAGTAATTAACCACAATGCATTATCGCTAAATAGATCTTCCCATGATGATTCTAACACCTTTTGCTTCCACACATCAGCCGGTACAATGGAAGATCTACCTTTGTGCATGCCTTTATATACAACATAGGCTAAATCACCCAATGCCGATTTTAGATATTGTTTGTTAACAGCGTCATCTAATTCAATTGGTTTTGCGAGATTCGCTATTCTTTTATTGCTAGCACTAAAAGTATATCCCCTTCTTACTAGCGTATTGTCTGTTAAATATTTCAAAGTAACCGCATCACCTCCAGCCATTGGGGGACCAACATCCTGAATTGTAAACTGATGAAATGAATAACTTTTCAAAGGGTCTATTTTAATGGGTATTCGTGAATGTAGATACTTTTTAATTACAACATCATTACTGTCTACTGGATCGATAGCGTTAGTGATTATTTTACCATTAACATTGAATACGTTTTCATCATTTAATTTCAAACAAGGACTTGTATGTGTCTGCAAAGTTTTTAAGTTTACTCCATCATTTTCATGAAGCGGATCTGCTATGTTAGTTAGTCTTTTATTGTCTATGTCATACTCACTTTTATTATTTAATTTCAAACAAGGACTTGTATGTGTCTGCAGTGTTTTTAAATTCACTCCATCGTTTTCATCAAGCGGATCTGCTACGTTAGTTAGTCTTTTGTTGTCTATGTCATACCCACTTTTATCTTCTGTCATTTTAAACCCCTCGCCCTTTGGACCTCTAAGTCTTTCCGTAGACGTATGACGCCCGAATTTATCAATGCTCATACCTGTATAGGTATAGCGACCAAACTTGTCCACGTTCATTTTAACAATGATTTAAATCTGTTGTTACCAGAACCTTTTATATACCCACCTTCTTGCAGTTCTTCGATAATATTTATAATTTCGTTACTATGTGAGTTATTCCCCGTTTCCGCTGACATTACAAGTAAACGTAACCTATCAACAAGTTCGTTCGGATCATCCCAGTGCAATATGTCACGTGAAACTGAAGACTTCCACTGCATTCCCGAGCCTTGTTTTGTATTTGGAAATAGTTTCTCTATAATGCTTTTGTATTTTGTGGAAGTATTTC
>JAQYXR010000520.1:0-79143 GCA_030545055.2 Neoaliturus tenellus | reverse complement strand
GAAAATTTAACAGATGCACATCAGTTGCCAATCTAAAGGTTGTTTTTTCCTTATTTTACTGTACTAATTGAGTTCTATGAAATATATTTATTACCATAAACGTAACTATTCTAATAAATGTAAACAAAGATCGAACAAAAATCTGACATTTTGAGTACAATAAGAACAAATAAATCTATCACAATTAAATCTATTACGATTGAACTGGCAACGAAAAGTTCATCACTTATATATATAGTGCTTTAAAAGTGATGTGAAGGGCGCGCCGCACGCCGCATGCCGCGCGCCGGCCGAGGGGCTGCGGGGGATTCCTGGAACTGGCGAATTTGAATGTTTTGACGGCCCCGTTTTTCTGCGTAATCGGGACCTGGCGAATTTGTATCTTTTCGTCGACCCTCCAACCACTGGCGAATTTGTATCCAGCCAAAACCCCGTTATTCACGACTTGTTCCTCCACCTGCCTCCGAACTGTTGGCTAGATGATCTATTACAACACCTACAATCTGGAGATTCCACTTGATCACTTGCCCACATCCTCCTGTGCTACCCAGTCCTATCAAGGCGAAATTGCCACCGTCGATCATTGATTACGCTCTTCCTGGGTCCTTCCATTACGGCTATTAGTGAATGGCCAATTTCTTTCGTACCGGAAGAGACAGATATGATTTTATGTCAACATTTACTTTCAAGCTTCGTTGAACATCAGCTAATGGAATTGGTTCGAAGGACACTTGTGTTTGTAGGATTTGAAAGAAAATTTGTGTTTTTTATATTGTGTTCCTTACTTGTGGATTGTTTTCTACCCATAAAGATATAAGTAACTTTAAAATCAACACAGTAAAATATTGTTTGTTCATTCAGGAATGAAAAGGAGAGATAATTCACCAGTTTTTATTCCCTTTCCAACAAAACATCGATTCCTACAAGTGGTAGGATGGTAATTCAACAAGATGGATTCCTAGAGTGGTAGTTCCACTAGTGTACCGGTAGATTCCAAAATGTAGAAGAGAAAAATTTAGACTATTTCATATATCTCTAACCGACATAGAAACATTTTAGTTTTCATGTAAGATGCTCTGGCCAAAATGATCGTGATATTTTAGAGGGAAAACTACGGTAGGGGCCGTCCATAAATTACGTCATCGCTTTTTAGCCATTTTTGAACCCCCCCCCCTCCCTAAAATCATCCTACCATCATAATTTGTCTGACCCCCCCCCCTCTTAGAAAAATGACGTCATTTTTAACAAACCTTCGTTTGGAGTAAAAAAATTGATTTTTCTGCTTACCTTGGTCTGACATGAACTCTACCGGATAAAAAACATTGACAAATTAAATCTAAATTTACCCTCAGAAATAAGCCAAAATGACTTTCTCAATGAAAAATAAACCATAAAACAATTCTTAAAATTGTCTAATGTATTTTCTTAGATAGTTATTTTGTAATAGTTGAATTGTGTAAGAATTTATCGTTGTTTTAACGTTAAAATTTGATATAAAACATCATTTTTTAAATGACGTCATACCAAAGCCGACCCCCCCCCCCCTTGCACATCACCCTACCGTCATTTTCAATCTGGACCCCCCCTCCCTATTTTCAGATGACGTAATTTATGGACGGCCCCGTACACATAAATAGTCGAACTTTACTTTCCTTACTGAGGCTACAGAGTTAAGTCTGCACGCTTTTTGTCTTGTAAAGGATGAAGAATTCTGGTATCATCTGGCTTTGCGAATACTGTAGGCCTATATGAATCAATACACCAAACTTCTCTGACTTCTTGATATCTTGTATGGGCACAGATATCTTACTTCTGTATATGAGTTGAATTTCGAAAAATCTAATGTTTATCCAGAATAATTCCTAGAGATACGTTACCTTGAATTCCGTAGGTAGGTAAACCACATAATAAACTCTATATATAAGCAGATTGGTTTTGGACTACAGGTAAACGGACTGCTCAGTACCGTATTTTATTTTCCAAGTTGGTAGCACTGGCCAAGACGGTCTTGTCCGGTAATTGCGCCCCGTGGTCCGTATCAGACGCGTGTTCTGTACGCGCCAATGCGTCGCTCGCCGCCATCTTACCTTACTCCACCGGAAGTTTCCGAACACCTGTCCTCCCTTCGCCTAATTATCACTTCCGTTCCGTCGATGAATTCTTCTAATTCTTCTATTATCATTAGAATAGAAAACTCGACAGGCGTCGATGGTAAGATAAACATTTAGGGGTAGTTTGTTAGTTCTTATTGAAAATAAATTGAAAGGGTGGCGGTTGCGTCAAGTCTGGAAAAGAAACGTCCGAGTTCTGGCATTTACATTTTATCTGTATCTGTTATAACGACTGTTACAGCCTTTTGTAGCTCTTATAAGGTCGTTAGAATGTTAGAGTAGTTTCAAAGGGTTATAGGCATTTACAGTGAAGTAATGATGACTGTTCAGTTTTCTGTTGTACCAGAGAAGCGTTCTATAGTCCCCAAGTCACCGTTGGACTGTTTTGTATAGTCACACTGCAGAAACGTGTGTCTGTATGATGTAGGAATGTTGGAATGTTGTGTAGTGATCCATCACACTTACTACCTTGCAGACAAATTTACCTTAAAATATGCACCATTTGGGTTGGTGTCTTAATAATCGTTTTGCTTTTGGTGGAGGGAGATCAGCAAGGACAGGATCAGGGGATAGTTCTCTAGCCTGAGAGGCCTGCACTTTTTTGTTTTCTATGCAGGTGGACCAACGGCTTAGAGTGACTTCCAAACCACGGGAGCGACCGAACGATCTTTTTGCCCCGAGCTCGGATTTGAACCCAGGCCCGCTGGGTGATAACCCAGAGCTTTACTACTGAGCTACGGTGGCTGTATAGGTGTTATATTTGTTAAGTTATCCTATAAAACGTATGTGATCAGGATGGAAATTAATTAATATCAAATGATCTTATAAACTATAAACAATCTGAAAATTTTGTTTAATCTTTATTTCAAAATATTTGAATTTCTGTAAATTTAATGACTAAAGAATTAAAAATAATCTTGTTTCTATGTTTTTATTGAAACCCCCTTAATACCTATTTCACGAGCAAAAAAGCCATTCACATAGGTACAGATTTAAAAAGAGAAAGAACTTCATACCATCTACATACACTTCAGCATGACAATTTCCCCTATAATTGCGTGACGAGTGACGCCGCCACCAGGTGTCAGCAGCAGCAGTGGGTCTAGTGTAGCGTGAGGCCAGTGGGTCACTCGCTGACGTGACAGCTGCTCAACACCAACACTACAACGACAAGCTGTTGTTCCTCCCACCCACACCGCTGCGCCACCAGCACAACTTGCTGCAACACTAATAGCACGGTTCTACACGATGTGCTTGTTAATACAACTACTTGTGCAGCAAAACGATTGGACTTGAGACACGGTGATGATCCTTGATGTCTCAGTTGATCTTGATTTCTCTGGTGTGTTGATCAGCTGTCTTGTTACCACACCATACTCTGGTGACCAGGATTCCACATGTAATCAATGACAGCTGAAGAAAAGAAGTACTTTCCAGGTCTAAGTACATTCAAAAACGTAATGTAGTGTTTTCTTGGTGTTGAGACCTTCTGTGTGTTCTGACTTTTTGAGAGCATGAGGATTTATTATGTATATTACGCCAAAAAATAATATAGTGAACCAAAAGGTCTCCTCCTGCAGGAGCAATCATTACCATTCTGAATGGTTATCTCCCTTCCGCTCTCGTTCACGTTCGAAGAAAACTGATTAGGGTTGGGTAGAATGATATGCAGTTGTCGACTGTTGAATGCCTCTTATGTACAAGCACAGAGTAAGGAACCTTTAGCTGAACTGAAGCTTCTTTCCTCTGTGGTACAAGTGAGTTATCTGTGAGGGGGAATTCCCAAAGCCACAGAGGTCTTTCCTGAACTTATACTTATCTCGCCTAAAATAAAAAGCATAAGAGGAAATCGTCACAAAATTATCCCTAATGCCACAGACGGCATACTTTAAATTGGTAATGCAGAGACACCACGTTGAAAACAAAAGTTTCCTCCCTATTTTGCTTGTTAACCCTGTGGACTACTAAAAGAAACCAAATATCTATACAGTATATTACCAGCCCAGAGCCTTTCCACATCCTCGTAATAGCTAGTGATTTTTGCTTGAATGCTCTATCCATATAATTTTGAACCCTAGTTAGTTTTGTCTTGCTGTTATCTAGGCTAAAACACAAAAGTAAATACAAATGATTTGAAATGATTGACATTCAATATTCATTGACAAACTAACGTCTCCAGTCAAATAAAAGGTTAGGAGTTTTATCTTGATCTCATGCCATGCTGATCTCCTATTGGGGAGCTATAAGGAAGTTGAAACTATGATTACTGCATAAAAACAGCCAATCTACTGGTAATATAAAATGTCACCAGAGCGGAACCAAGTCATCAATTCAAAAGAATGAAAACCAAACCAAATTGGCCTCTTTAATCTTAATGGATGATGAGAGGTTTGGGTTTGTCAGGAAGTTCAAATGAGACTCCATTTGAAATCAATGGAGATCGACCACAAACTGGTGACACGACCACAAGGGTATCATGTCGCCAAGGCGGAGTCGGGCGGTCTAGAAGCCCAATTTTGAGGCACGGGTGACAAGGAATCTCCGTGATCGGGGCAAACCAGATGACAATCCTAGCAACCCAAAACAGCTGTTTGGAGAGTTCCTAGCAGCGCCGGAAATGGAGGAGGCCCGCCGGAAGTTTCAACTCGCACGCATTTCTTTAAGAAACCTGAACAAAAGCAGCCAGGTGCACTCTGTGCTAATGCCATATCATAGTAATAACACGGTGCTCGCCATAAACACACGGATGATGTAGTGCTAGTTGTAAATGCAGAGTGTTATTAATGAACTTCATGATTCATGGCAGGAGACAGTTACTTCTTGTGCTCATTCATAGTTCCTGGAGTAAGGTTTCTCTTTTGATGTTCCTTCCGAAATAATGAAAAAGGATCTTTTCATTAGCTACCTACCTACGCCACCAGGGCATATGTTATGGCGAATAAATAGAATAAGGAGCGTATAATGGGTGTAATGTTTGGTTCGTTACTGTCTAAAATGAACTTATTCTTTAGACAGGGGCGACAGGGCCTTTAACTAATAGACAAAACAACCAAAGGCAGCTGGGTCCAGTTTCGAACCATTAAAAAAGCAGCCAACTTTTCTCAGGATCGAACTGTTAACCTTAAAGATTGTATATTTATACAAACAGGATTGACTCTAATATAATCCCCGATGCATGAAAGTTATTTTATTTCGTTACTAATAGTCCAGTCATATTAGGGAAATTACCTAAAAAAACTCTTATAAGTGTGAAACTTGGTATATATATTAATATTTACATCCGGAATAAAATATCAAAAGTCCTCGAAAAATAAACTTGTGCTATGGCCGCCATCTTGGAAAATGGCGCCCAAAAACCAAATTTTCTCCAATTACTCAAAAACTATTCCTTCTATGAAAAAACATTAAATGTAAAAAATATTCGTCAAAAAAAGAGCTACAACTTTTGTCCTTAGCAATATTTCGATATAATTAACCGTTTAGCCATAAAATTCAATATTTATAAAATAAATTTGAAAATTCATTAAAAAACCTGATTTGCTATTAAAAATGTTTAAAATACATTATTTTAAAATTTATTTTACTATTTTAATTTAATAATTGGAATATTCTGAACATTTTCATACCAGTAACATAACTTTTACCTTTCCATTTATATTTTTTTGATATTTTTAAACGTAGTTGTTGGACTACCATAATAATCTCCTACTGTGTTTAGTATCCATGGTTGGTTTTATTGATTTTTTCGTATTGATATTTATATTGGTACTAGATTAGAACTTCAGTCTGATGATGAATGACATTGGAGCAATTATTCAACAGTATACAATAATAATTATTTGAATTAAAAAATAATGAATTTTATTAAAGGTTTTTCTACATACAATATTAACCTATATCCACTTATTTATTTTTTATGTCTTAATCCTTAGGTAAAATTCAATATCCATTTACTAAGATAACTGCCTACTAAGATAGGTGTTTTTGCAAGGGCTTTTGTTATGTTATTTCAGTAAATAAAACATACATAGGTACCAAATCCCATCCTTGTACCATGATGAACTCAGTATGGGAATATTATGGTAGTTTATCAACGAAAGCGTCAGCATTGAAAAATAAAAAATTCACAAAAGTATATAAATGGAAAGGTAAAAGTTATGTTACTAGTATGAAAATGTTCAGAACATTCCAATTATTAAATTAAAATAGTAAAATAAATTTTAAAATAATGTATTTTAAACATTTTTAATAGCAAATCAGGTTTTTTTAATGAATTTTAAAATTTATTTTCTAAATAATGTATTTTATGGCTAAACGGTTAATTATATCGAAATATTGCTAAGGACAATAGTTGTAGCTCTTTTTTTGGCGAACATTTTTTATGTTTAATGTTTTTTATAGAAGGAATAGTTTTTGAGTAATTAGAGAAAAACTGGTTTTTGGGCGCCATTTTCCAAGATGGCGGCCATAGCACAAGTTTATTTTTCGAGGACTTTTGATATTTTATTCCGGATGTAAATATCAATATATACACCAAGTTTCACACTTATAAGAGTTTTTTTAGGTAATTGAGAAATTTTGATTTAAAATGACTACACTATAAGCACAGTTTTCAACAGTTCTTACCATTTATGAGTTTTTATTACCTAACGAATATAACATATGAATGAATGATTATATAATGCGTGTGATGTGGTGATGTCTTGTTTAGCTTTGTTGCTGAACAAGACCAGCTGTTTCTTTAGTCAGGAAATGCAAATTACCCAGACAGGCTAATTTTTTTAATCGAAAAAGTGTCTTGAATTGAAATAGATTCCCAAATTCCATTACAATTAATCTGAGCTCTTTAAGAATGGCGTGTTCTAAAGTCTTACTGTTATAACTATATCAAATTTATTGACTTTCTACTTCTAGATTATATACTACCTTACTCATACACTGTAGCTTTTAATATTTTCCGATAAATAAAACTGGAATTATTATACTGTATTTCATGTTATACAAATCAAACATCCAAACAGCGACTTTACTAATGGTCAACCCACCTTTACTTCGATGCCCATTTTCCAGCCACTTGATACCCCAAACAATTATTATACTCCCTTACAAGGAAGTTCTAAAAACTAGATGACTTTTCCTCCACTTCGCTGGCCAAGCTGATCCAAGGCATCCTGTTTTCAAGAAAAAGCCCCACTTCTCGAGCCATCCTGTAATCAAATTGTTCTCCCCCGCTAGAGTGGCGTGCTGGTAACGGAAGCCGTCGCCTCCGCTCCACCCCCGAGTGACCACGGTCCGAGGGTCCAAGACGGGGTGGGGTGCGACGGAAGTGGTACAGGACCTCGTCCTGATTTCCGGTTAGTTCAGGTGTCCACTCGGTCTACAATGGCGGTAATTTTATACTGACCGTTTGTTTGAGTAAGGATTCCCTTTCAGCTGGCTCAATGGGGGAGAAATGAGTTGAGGTTTCGCGCAAGGGTGATTTATTTGTTCAGGGGTGATTCAAACCGTGATTGGTTATTAAAAGCTAGTGGAGTTTCACAGTAAGTGATTGAATCGGTTATCTCAAACATTAAAATAACTTTGTCAAGATTTATTATACTGATTTGTTCTGTGATTTATCTCCCTGATGATGGATGAGGACTACTCTCTTTTCAAAGGATAAGGAGCTTTGAATTTTTGTTTTCAAATTGAAAATTACTTCACTTTCTTAGGGTGCGGCAAAAAGAACTATTTTCTTTCGGGCACCATTCAGCAACAAGACATTTGAGGGTGGTGGGGTTGGGCTTATTGGAAAGAAAATTTTATGCCATTTCAGTATTCATGGAGTAGTGGTTGCGTAACCTATCAGCATTTAAATAAATCATTTGTTTGTCAAATATTTTTCGCTTTGCATGGTCAGTGGGCTTTAATTACTGAACAATAGCCAATTAATTTGTATGGATGGAAATTAGGATCGAACCACAAAATTGTCAAACCGAGGGGTCAGCTATGTTCATAAAATTGTTCGTCTGAATGAAGTAGGCCCACTCTGAGTTTAGTAATTGAAAATCTATTAAACTATCGACTTACTGGTAGTTCATTTAAAGAAGCAACTTATTCACTATCATATACTTGGGAATCATTATCATCACGCCAAAGGCCAAAGCATTTTTTGATGCCACGTTAACTCCTTTATTACGTCCTTGTTACGTAAGCGTTATGAAATATCCCATCGTATCCTTTGATACAGACAAGACATCATAATGATTTTCCGGAAAATAAAATTATCAGTCGGAAGTATAAGAGACTAAAGGTTATTAGATTGCAATAGAATTCTTTGATCAACAGGATAGGTAGATTCAAGATTCAAGATTCAAGATTCTTTATTGTCATAGAACACAATTAAAGTGCATGGACAAGCGTCACAGAGTACAAAGTTTCAAATACAAATATAAGCTTTTAAATACTAGGCTACATGTCAAAATTGAAACTGATCTAACATAATGCTAAAATACACAGAATACAATATAAAATATATAAAATGACTAGAACAATGAAATATAAAATAATGTGAATTTGATAGGTAACCAACAACAGTACAGAAACAAAATCAACAACTCGATATAAACTAGGCCCTAATACTAATGGTAACTCTCCCAACAAATATTGAAAAAATCATCAACTTTATAAAGACACTCGTCAATGAGTACATTTTTAATTTTATCTTTAAACTTAGAGTAAGGCAATGATTTTATTACAGACGGCAATGAATTATAGAGTTTAGAAGAAACATAAAACCAATTTTTCTGTGAGCTGCTATACCTATACTGTTGAACTCTTAAACAATCCTTATGTCTTGTGTTATATGAATGGAAATTGGCATTGGTACTGAAAAACTCTAAATGGCCATGAACAAAACAGAGCAAATTAAATACATACAGTGAATAAAGGCTTAGAATACGAAGTTTTACAAACAAAGGTTTACAGGATGTACGGTAAGGAACATTACAAATTAATCTTATAGCCCTCTTTTGAAGTATAAAAAGTTTATTACAGTTACAGCTTGATCCCCAAAGAATAATTCCATAGGTCAATATACTTTGAATGTGAGAAAAATACACAATTACTAAAATATAATTATCAACTGAATTTTTTAACCTTCTAAGCATGTATAAACCTTTAGCCATTTTTTTCAAAACCAATTCAACATGAGGATTTCATGACAGTCTAGAGTCTAACAATAGGCCCAAAAACTTTAAATTACTGTTTTCAGTGGAACATGGGGCGTTACGATTATAGCTAAAAGACAAATCACAGATTTTTTCAGTATTGAGCGACAGGTTGTTAGCAGCACACCAATCCTTGAGTAGTGAAAAACTAGAATCTAGATTGTCAACAATTGCACCTTTACTAAAATTACTTACTTTTAAACCTAAGTCGTCTGCAAATAAAAATCCCTCGATACCAACACTCTCAATATTAATTGGCAAGTCATTAATGTAGATATTGAACAATACTGGCCCAAGAATTGAGCCTTGAGGCACACCATATTCAACCCTCCTTGCCTTAGAAAAAGATCCATTTTTAAATACAAATTGAGTTCTATTAGTCAAGTAAGAAAATAAAAGCTCCACAGAGTCAGTACTAAACCCATAAAAAGAGAGTTTTTTACTTAAAATATTATGTTGCACTGTGTCAAACGCTTTTGACATGTCAAAAGACCTAAAAGTAACACAATTACCTTTTTCTAAATCACTAACTACATTATTGACCAACTTGACAACAGCATTACATGTACTTCTATTGGGCCTATAACCATATTGGTTATCTGTGAATATGCAAAATCTTTCAAAATGATCTGTAACCTGTTTCTGCAGCAAAGATTCAAAAATTTTTGACACAATCGGAACAATGGATATAGGCCGATAATTATTTTCAGCCTTCCTGCCACCTTTTTTAAACACTGGTACTACTTTGATATTCTTTAACTGTTGTGGGAAAACACATTCTTTTACTAAACAATCATTGAAAATGTGAGTCAAAACCTCACTTATATGAGAAGCAGAAATCTTCATTATTTGAGAAGTCAATCCATAGATATCCAAACATTTACTATTATTTAAACTATTAATTGTCTTAAACATATCTTCAACACTAACTTCCTTGAGCAATAGGAAGAGCAATAGGGTTGAGAGTTGAGACGTACCGACGCGACCCGACGGTGGCTGCGGTGGCGGTACGTACTGAAGAGGTCTTAAATGTCAGAATCAAGTTGCCAACCTGCGGATCTTGAGTGCTTTGATCTGCCGCTGGATTCATTGATCGCCAAGTGCTCTTTGCCACCTCGCCTTTACGCCGGCGGATGTTGACGACCGCGGAACCCCGAGCGATCGAAGGGACGCCGCAGGAGTACATCACAGGGGATGAAGGAACGCCGGGGGTTGGAAGCTACCCTCTGATCTTGCCGCTCAAAGGTAATGTCCCAAGTGCATCAGATGCTAGGCTTCTGATTCTTTGGTCGGTAACTCTTCAGAAAGAAAGGGAAGGAATTCTGAGAGGAAGGAGTATAATTGAAGTAAATTGGAATTAAACAGCTTGTGACAGATAAAGAAAATTTTGTGTTTTTATATTTCAAAGTAAATACAACTTGTATGTATACATAGAATGGTACTTACTGTTACCATCCCAAAAGACTGCAATTGTCCAGATTTTCAAATAATCGCAGAAAAATAATGTACAGCCACATACTACAGTAATATAATACTATACATCTCCCGAAGTTTTGCTATAATCAGTAGAATCCCATGAGGTGTCTGCAGTGCGCGGCAGCATTGGACTTTTATTCCCATAATACTAATATTAAATTTCAAACATCTGCTACGCCTTTATGGTCGAAAAAGATTCATTGTTATGTCATTTTAAAAGAAAATTAAAATATCTAGGAAACTTAGAAATAAAAATGACGATTATATAGCAATTTTTGAGATTAAACAACTGAAAAACGCGTCCATTTTCGATCAAAATATGTTGAGAGTTGTTGTTTATTAATCGAACAAACAATTGTACAAAACTACGGTATTGATTTCATAGGTATTAAAATTTCCTTTAAATTACATAAAGATGAATATTTTCGACCTATAGGCCTAATAAAGGATTAAAGAATGTTTAAAATTTTACATTTGTCTTGTGGGAAAAAATCCAAGGCGGCCGGTATTGCAGACTCTTACGTAAAAAACGAACTTCCAAAACATTTTTAGAAATTCAGTTTCCGTGACGTTTTACATACTATAGCATTTCTGTGCTGACAACCTTGGGTGAACAGTTGTAACAGTTGTTGAACAGTTGTAAAGTCATGTTTACTCTGTAAAGTCATGTTTTTATTGCATTTATCGTCTTATACTTCTAGTTCTAGTTACTGAATTAGAATAACTGTACAGTGGACAAACCTTTTATGGCAGTCGGTAAAGAAGAGCGATATATCGAGTAGCGTTTACGGCAGAGCTACCTACAGGCCAACAGTTGCACTAACTCGGACTCGACTACAAACAGAACATCTCTCTCGCGAAACGAAATGTGAAAGATACTTAGATACTTTATTTGAAACACCGACGCACTCTGTGGAGCGTATTTTAAGGTGAGTATGACTGAAGGGGTGAGTGTGATGATTGCAATGGATCAGATGTGATGTAGCTTTGTTACTGACAAATATCAGCTGTTTCATTTGTCAGGGTCATTAATTAATAGCCCAATGACCAAAGGCAGCTGGGTCCAGTATCGAACCATCAAAAAGCACTAAATTTTCTCAGGATTGAACCGGCAACCTTCAGATTCAAAGTCGTGAGACTCGATTAATTATCAAATAAATTACTCTCAATAAGTTTAATCTAGTATTGTTACGTACAAATTTATTCAATCTAATTTTAAATATACTGCATAAATCATATCAGACAATTTTTTTTATGAGAAAAATTGAAATACTTTTGTGTTTGACATTATGAAACTGGCTACACACATTCTTATTGGCTCTTAACCTGTCCGATACCGAAAGTGTAACCGTTTATAATAATTAATAGTTTCAAGTAGTTTTATATTAGTATGAGAATTCATATTTATATCCCAAAACATTTTTACACGTCAGCGATTTAAAATCGTAATTGTGACGTGACCATTTACTGTGATTATATTACTATATTACTCTAATCAACTTAATGTGTTTCAATAAAGAACAAAACTAACCCTGATATTTTTCTTAATGTGGTTTTTTATTCGTTTTACTTGGACAATAGTTCCGGTAGGTGTGAGGGGTGCAGATACTTCCGCCTCGGTGACCCAGATTGTGACACTTCCGGTAGTCGCGTTACAGGACGGGGTACGTTCATTGATAAACCAAACAGCTGTTCAATCTTACACTACACATCATACTATATATTGAAAGCCAACAGATCTTTTATCTATAAAAGTTCCAATTCAGAGCCTCCTTATTTTAGAGAAACTATGATCAGGAACTAAGAAAACAACTCTTGATCTTTCTTTTATCTTATTCTAGATTCCTTGACTTGACCTAGGCCTACGACCAATATTGGAACTTAGATGGTTTTTTATATATCTTTTGTACATAATTTTACATAAACTCTTTTTGAAGTTGGTATAGGAGGGGTCACAAAGGTCGTGACCCCAATCAAATTATCCAGAATACAAAAAATTATGACGAGAAGTGGTCCTATATAAATGGCCTTTATAAATGGCCCTACCACGGCTAGCGTATAGTTGTAGACGGACATTCTTCTTCTCAACTGTTGAATATATCAGGTTTGACACTCTAAAACCACTGAGAAACTAAATTTACCTTGAAAATCCATCAACAAATGGGGACAACTGCATTGAAAGGTAGAGAAATAGAAACTAAAAGCTTTAAATAATTGTTGAAATGTGCGTTCTCAATTGAGGACGCAGGGACTGAAAGGGTTAAAACTCTACATTTACCATACAATCAACAGTGCCTAAATCAATATTGACCAGAGTTAGTGGGGTTTACTGTACTTATAGTTAAAACATGTATAATTTTCACTAATAGTCAATAATTAATTTAAACTAATGAGAGAGGAGGGAAATCTTCACTTTTGTTTTTGACTTGGGAAGGAAAATTTTGTACTCCACCAGTTTTTGGTTGATATTACTACTAGTTCTGACAATGATACTTTGTGTAGATAAAATTGTTATCACAATTGTCCAATGGCATAACACGTAAACAAACCTTTATTTTGATTTGAAAAAATATCTTGAGATAATCCATCGTGAGAACGCAACTCTGGCGACCCCCCTTTCATTCAAAATTTACTGTTCATACATAAGCATGGCCTCACCAAATTATGAAATATTTTTCGGCGAGGTCAAATAGTGTTACAAAGAACATTTAGTACATGCAATTTTGGTTATTATTTATGTGTCAATAAGTAGTACTAGGTCTATTTTTCTACGAATACAAAATATAAATCTAAAGGCGGTTGTGGCAGGCAATAAAGACTAAAACCTATATTATTTACAGATAGTGTTAAAGCTAACAAGACATATATTTTAATATATAGACATATAAATAATCAAAAAAATATTAAGCTTAGAAAAGGGAATAACAATAACATGAGCTTATACATAAAAATCAATGTTGATATATTTCCAAATATATATAAAAAATTCAACAATTTTCAATCTATTTCGGCCTTAATTAAAGCGACTGTATTATATGCTTGTAAACATATTTTCAAATATAAACAGATCCTTGAAATAGAAACAACTATTTATATCTATCCATCCCCTAAACACTGTGGTGGGGGGGGGGGGGTTATGAATTCATCACATTCGGACTGCCCCTGTTTTAAGACGCCCCTTAATGAATTTGGCACAGCGGGCGAGGCGGGGGAGTTTGATAAACGGCGGACCGATGTGGTTTTTTGAGTTTTTTAGCGTCTGGGGGACATGTGGCGGCCCAGGTGAGCTCAGCGCAACCCTTTGCCACCCAGGCCGCGGGGGGGGGGGGGGGCGGAAGGAGCACGTGTGCCCCCAACTTCCCGCCCTCTCTTCCGCCCTGTTTATTGAAACCAAACTACCCCGCATCACTCGCCAGGCCCGGAATGGAATATTTCATTCATTCGCCCATTCAAAATCCATCACAAAAGACTCGCGAGCGAAAGATACTTCCTCCTACAACTAATTTGCAAAACAGATCCATCAAGCATCAGCTGCAGGATATCTTTGGCGATTGAGGATCTGACGTTTAGGAGACCCTTTTGGGTTCTTCCTTCCGTTTAGGAACACGCATCGGGTGAAGAATCGTCTTTATCGCATATTCTCAGTCAATTTATCCATAGAGATATTTACACGGTACAAACAATTATGTGTTTAAAGTTTAAATAATGATTTTTTACTTTTGAGGAGAAGCACGAAATTTAATTGTAAGTTTTGCATCGATGCCTTTTGAATTATGAGTCCAACTTTGTCTTCGATGATGGGATTTATTTGCCACCGTAATTTAGACAAACTGACTAAACTCCGCGAGTTTTTTTCTCAGAAGCCAATCAAATATGGGAAACACTCTCTGTTCTGTCTTTGTCGTCCTGTAAAAATTGTATCGCCAAGTCTTCTCATTTCCCCATCCTTTGACAATCTAATTTTTTTTATTTTTAATACTTTGATATAGACGTCATAAAGTTAGGGAGATTTAAATGTATTAAACTCTTCAATATTTCCTTTGTTTTGCTTGATCACTAGACTATGATTTTCCATGCCAAAAAGTTGTCATGGTCCTCCTGTTTTTACAATTTACATCTCAAACATTTGATTTTTTATAACCCACAAATAAATTAAAAAAATATTTCAACCGAATGGTAGACCCTATCAGTTGTGGTCGATTAAGTTGGATTAAAAACATAAAATTAAAGTATCCATCAACGATCAAATATGTTGGAAGTACAAAGAACACTGATCTCCAGTACCTCTTTGCACCTCATACTTCCGCCCCCGGCGTCGCCAGGCCGGCCCCGGTAGCTCCTCGGTAGCTGTAGCTGTACCCCCGACGGCGGCGGGTCCGGCAGCTGTGGTGAGGGGGGGGGGGGCGGGGGTGGCAGCTGCCCCCCATCTGGCCGGGCACGCGCCCCACGTCTCCGACTCGCCCCAATTATCGCCAACCTTCCCTTCCGTCTTGTCCGCATCCGAGGAGATCGCTCCTCAATAGGCACACACCTCGGCTCAAAGGACTGATCCGAGGCGAAGAAAACAACACTGGCAGACCCGGCCGGGCCTGTCGATCAAAGCGTAAAATGTTTGTGCATGACAGATTTCTGGAGAAAAACCACTTGCACTTAACGTGTAGGCTTATACACTTTTTAATTTAGGAAGGAAAGAAGAGAATTTTACATTCAGGTCACGAATCCCTATCTTTGGAAGATTTTCTCAATCAATGGTACCAATTGTTGCATGATTTCCACACATTGGTAGCTTCATTGCTAAAAATAGGTATTCGTTCTTGTTAAGCTTGTTGTGGCTAAGTTATCTATGGCATGTTGTGGACTGCCCCCCCTCCCCCGCCCATACAGTAATGTACTAACTGTTCCGAGAGAAATAAAGGCTGCGAAAGGTGTGGGGTTAGTGGCTCAGACTAGTGCTATACAACGTCCGAAAAATTCCCTCCTCAAAAAAATGTCTAAGTTGGGTATCACGGGAGTCTTGAATCCCAAAAGTAAAATCTATCAAATAAAACTATAAACTTACATACTTAATTGTTACATGTCTAAATGGATATCTAAGTAAGTATGGATAGCAATGTGAAAAACAGTTATCAAGAAACCTAGAGTTAATAATACTCGATAGGTCCTTGGTTTACCCAGAATGTTTTTATACTTTTTCGTTTGTGTTTCTTTCCCAAAATGAGAAAAGAAGGCTTTTTTTCAAAATTTTAAGAGAGTTTAACATTGACATCTGATCTTGGGACTATTCTTCTCTCTCCGTTCCTTACACGCATGATTGTATCAGTGATTCGGTGACTCTGTGTACAACTGTGCACAGAGCTAAATGTACGGTATATATTTTCTTTTAAGATTCATATTGCAGGCTACTCCCGCCGTGTCACCGACGAAAAGTATTCGTAGCTAAACCCTCTTCTTGTGGAATAAATCAATCTTAAATATGCAATGTATTTTTGCATGCTTGGATTGGTCTTCCCGGTAAAGCAGAGGATTTTTATGATTAAAAAAGATTGACAGTATACCGTAATCACACGAGTAAATTTCTACATCTCAAGAAGACTTATAATGGGCAAGACCTCTTTAATTGTCTCCGATTCTACTAGTTCACGGTACCGTATTTGAAAACTAGTGAGAGTAGATACATTCTGATTATTTACTCCCAACGTCAAGCAAACAGTCTATGTGACGACCAAATAAACCTTTCTTGGCCACAGCTCGAGAAAATTAATTATCTCCTTAAAACTATGAACTCGTAGATTATAGGGTGAACACTGCATAAAAAACCAATACAAATTTTAAGAAATGCTTTTAATAACATGTATTTTATACATACATTTTTTGTGTTAAGTTCTTACAAATCGATATTTTTGTTGCATAGGCTATGCCTGTTTTCCACAGCGCCAACCAGGTCAGGCCGCGCATCTGCGACCTGTTGACCTGTTGATCATTGTTGATTCCCCGTTCCTGTGGCTGATTTCATCCCAAACAATCAACAAGTTGGCTCGGTGGCCGCGCAGTCGTCGCCCGGTGTTGTGTTGTATTCCGGGGGGTTTGTAAATGTAAATTTCGCTCACCTGTGATTGCGCCCCACCTGGGCCAGATGCGCCCTTAAAGGGCCGGTGGCGGGAAGGGTTAGGGCAGATGGGGCGCGCTTGCCCTAGTCATACGAGCATCTGGACCGGCCCAGCACGTGCTGGAAAAAACAGCCGAATATTCCTCAAGATATGTTTGCGCCGGGGAAACAGATGCGCAGATGGCTGTGCAAAAACCGACGGATACCATGCGCGGCGCGCTTTGTGCCGTACAGACGTACACAAAAGACGGCCTAGATGTAGATGAGAGATTCGGGTGCAGCTGAGGAGTCTGGTTGAAGTTATCAATCTACTGCGCTATTAACACGTCGCTCTGAGAGAGACATTTTTCAAGGAAGCACTTCCTTGTGTCCTCTAGCTATATAGTTTCGTCAAATTTAGACTATAGAAATATTTCAGATTTTAAATCGGAATCAAAGCACATACATGATATTGGTAGCTTTTGAACTAAAGGTCTATCCTAAATATTTCTTTACCCAAAGTTTTACCATTTAAGGTATGGCATAGTTAAACATCCACCCTTGTATTTATAAAAGAAACCAAGAACGTTTGTAAAAAAAAACCTTGATAAGATAAACATTATAATCTGTTTACTAAATAGAGAACCGTTTAAAATAAATTTGGAAATGCTTAGTGCTAATATTTTAACACACCATCGTTCACGGAACAATAGCTACCATATATAGTTTATTTTAAACGCTAATAGCAGAGTTCCTTCATACGTTATCGACGTTATCACTTTTAGAGACCGCCAAAAAACAAACGTATCTACGTTAATCCATATCGAATCAAAACAAATCGATTACATAAGACAACAATCAAATGAGCCTATCAGTGTGGCTCAGAGCAGACGGCCGGTGATGCCCCGGGGGTGTCGGGGTCACGTGACGGGGCCCCAGCGGCGCGGCCCCCCGCCCCGCCCGCTCCAACACGTGGTTGACACGCCAAAATAATGAGTGAAAAACCGCCTCAAAAACTGTTTAATGTTTAAACGCCCTGACCTACCGTTCTTTGACGAACATACGCTGCACATGTTACAAGAGATTAAGTTTGTGTAAAAAATCATTTGGTGGGCCTAGTTCAGAGTGCAAACACACAGTCGTTGCGACAGCTCGAAATTCACAGGAAAATTATTTACATTCAAGTTACATAAAGTTAGATATAGGAAAAGTTCCAGTTACAAGTATTTATTTTATTATTTTTATTCGAATTAAGGAGATGATGTACACTGTACAGTACAGTATAGTGGCAACAAACGGACAGACGCTAGACCGTATATGTGTTATGGATTCGCTGAAATTTAGATTTCAATTCAAACCTGGCACCGCTTGCTCTGGCTGGTACCCTGGATTTCGACTTATGTTATTTTTCTGTTGAGAATTCGATATTCAAGCAACCGGGCTGTATGATGCTGAAGGTCTAATCACAATTTGTAGGCAAAGTAAACATTGCAATATTAAATATAATATATTTAAAATGTACATAAAAATTACAATAAACTTGTACAATAAATTACAAATAATAAATTTTTTCATACAACAAACCAAACTTTTATGGTAAAATCATAAAAACTTCACACTCTTGCGTCCTTGTATATTTTGTTTCCGGTATCCACTTAAGAGGTCCAACGTAAGACATTTTTGAAGAGCAAACGAATGATGTGGAAGGAGACGTGGAAGGACTGGAAGAAGATATGGAAGGAAGGAAGAGTTAAAATGAAAAACGTATAGAGCAGTAGACCATTAATAAATTAAACATAAATTAAAAATAACAAATATAGTAATGAAGAACAAAGAAAGAAGAAATAAGTAGGAAGAAAAAGAAATAAGAAAAATTTCAAATAAGTTTAAAATGAAGAAAGAGTTTTGAGAAAATTAGTAGATGAAATTGTAATTAAATGAAAATTTGTAAAATTGTCAATAAGTGCAAAAACTTGAAATTTGTTTTGTAAATTCCCATACATTGTAAAACTTTGTCAGAGGAATAAATTTATTATTATTATTATTATTATATATTATGTTAAACTTCAATTTTTGGAAATGAAATACAAATTGAATTTGACCTGTATTGATTTTGTGCTGTATTCTGCATTTCGAATTATATAAGTAATATTTCTATCTCTTAAAGAGGTATAACTTAACCGTTCCAGTTGAGCATGGATTTTTATTTGATTTGGCCAGGGTTTTCCAAGGGGATTGCAAATAATTTGAAATAGACATACCGAGGAAGTCATGGAGATTCTAGTGTATGTGCTGTTGTGCATTTCATAACGTGTTGACATGTTTTGTACTTAATTAATATTTTTTACCATCTATTACTGAATACAGACCAAAATATTTTGGTATATACAGTTTGTAGCTCTTTTTATCAGGTCAGTACACTGATTTTGTTTGAGATAAAAATGTAATTTTCATAAAAAATAGTTAATCTGTTAGTTTTAGCGAATTTCCCATAGGGAATAAGCTATTACCGTAGGTCTCATGGTAAGACCTAAGCCCGGGACCATGTTACTTTTTCGTTTTGAGGTGCCCAGAGACCAAAAATAATAGTCATTAAAATTTTTATATATATATATGTATGTATATATGTATATATATATATATATGTATATATATATATATATGTATATATATATATATATATATATATATATATGTATATATGTGTCCCTAGACACGATAACTCTCGTAAAAATGGTCCGATCGACACCAAATTTGGGAGAGATGTGTAATCCTACGTTTATTCGGATGAGTTCGAAAACCAGACATATCGACCTACCGGAAGGGGTAGTTTTGGGGGGTTTTGTACCCCAAAAATGGGTTTTTTGCATTTTTTATATGTAAATTTTAAAATTTTTAAATTTATATTTTGACCATTGGATTTAGCTCAAAAAAACACACAATTTAGTATTTTGAAGCTTTGCTCTATCTCCATTGGTTACCGAGATATTACAAAGTCTAAAGACAGTACATTGTCTTTTGGGGCTCCAATGTTAATCTTATGGAGAATAAGGATGTGTTAATATTTTCACTTATTAACCAATATTTTTGAATGAAACTTGGTATTTAGCTTCATTTGGTTGAGATTCATCCATTTAAGGTAAAAAAATCTTGTTTTTTGTACTTATCATGGCAGCAAACCTGCATACTCTTTTCCCATGTTAATCATATGGAGAATAGGCAAACTCTTTTATTTATGGACAGATATTGATGAAACTTACATATGGCTTTATATGGTCAAAATAAATTTCTATGCTAAAAACCTACTTTGAGTGTCCCCAATGGCAGCATACCTGCATACTCTTTCCCTATATTTATCATAAGGAGAATAGACATTTATTTCCCTATTTATGAGCACGTGATGAAATTTTGTTAACAAGTTTAACTGGTCAAAAATAATATTACTAATTTGGAAATTCGCTGAGTACGCAGGTCTGCTGCGACGGGGGGTATTTGCTGGTAAAAAAATTTCAAAACCAATAAAACAGGTGTTACAGTAGTTTTTGTAATAGGCCTAAACACTTTCAATGGTTAGGCCAATTTAATGTAAACCAAATATGTACTTTGCTGTCCCAGGACAACTTTGAAACTGTATCAGTTACATAGTTGACATTTGATACAACAAATGAATTTGTCACTACATGTGGTAGGCCTACCGTAAGTCTTTTGGCTGTATATGTACACTATGAAAATTGTCCTTCCCTCATGATCCGTTCATGTTCTAGACAGCAGGGGGTTGCCCTGGTGATGTCATACACAGAGAGCCTTTGAATCCCAAGCTGAGGGACATGAGGAGCAGTCACTTGGTTGGCCAGTTAGAGGGCAGAGCGGTGTTATGCTGCTTGAGCCTCAGTTATCACAGGAGCAGGGAATTGGCGCTCTGAGTGTCTGAGTGGTCAATGGTCGTCTGCTGTTTTGTTCCTCACATTTCCTTAAATGTCATTTCCTTGCGGGGTCTTGCACAAAATGACATTTAGAGCCAAATGTGCTATGTGGTTCAGCCAGGGGATGCTTATCCACTCGTAACAACTCTGCAATTTGTCATCAGTTATGAACAGATTGTCTTCAAATCAAACACAATGTCAGCTCCATTTTCCTATTCAATGACCATTTATTAAGTACTAGTTTTCCCGGCATGCTTTGCAATGCCAATTTGAGAAATTTTTTGGCCTCGAGGTGAGCTCGCCGTCCGGTTTAGCTCCTTTACAAAGCTTACTCGACGCAATTCTACAATATCCTCTAGTTTTTTATTACCAATCATCTCTCAGTAATTTTAATGAGAACAGCTGTTACAATAATTAATATTCCTAATGTTATCATATGTTCAAAATACAAAAATGTTGCTTCCATAAGAATAACATGGCCATAGGTAAGGTCATATCCTTGACCAAGAGAGCTATGATGTTGATTGTGTTATTTTTACGGATTCAAAAATTGCTATTGAAATGGTAGGTAAAGCATTGGTTGGAGAAAATAACGAACCTTACATTTGGGATATAGTAGCCAAGTTACAAAAATTTAAACACATTTGTATACATTGGATTCCTGGACATGTAGGGGTGAATGGCAATGAAATTGCGGACCGTATAGCTAAATTAGCAGCGGACAAAATTGAAGTAGACATCGACCTACACTACTTGTTCAATATGGATATTAATTAGGACCTTTAAAAAAAACATCAAGTCAAATTCAAAATTCTTTGTGAAAATTCGGAAAAAGGACTATGGTACAAATCTATCTATCAAGAAACAATTGGCAAACCGTGGTTTGAAAATTCAAAGCTCGATAGAAGATGCATAAATATTATCACAAGATTAAGATTTGGCCATACATATAATGCTGTTCGGTTATTTCAAATGAAATTGGTAGACTCACCGTTGTGCCCAAATTGTAATTTAGAAAATGAGACTATCGAACATATAATTTTTAAGTGTACTGCGCATCAACAGCAAAGGTTGGAATTTTTAATAAAATTAGAAAAAGAAAATTGACGATTCCGCTGACAGTACGAGAAATTTTAAAGATAGAAAAAAATTCACGTTTGGGAGCATCTTCTAAATTATATTTTCAGTGTGCAGAAACGTTTGTGATGTGAAGAAACTTTGTGATCTCTTGAAGATGTGATGGACTCATTTATTTTAATTTTAAATTAGTTGCTTTTTACCCTCAATTATTGTTAAATCATAGGTGTCATGACAATTGTCAAACCTTAATAAAAAATAAAAAAAAAAAAAGAATAACATGGTAACTCTGAAGAAGTATGGGGCGGAGCACTATGAAGGAATATGGATGAAGAGTATCCTATATGTTATTCCTGGTTCTAAGCTACCTTACCCCAATTTTCAGCCAAATAAGTTCAGCCGTTTTTTGAGATATAAGTGGTGTAACTAAAGCCGCGTCCGTACTGGCCGAAAATTCGTGACGAACTTGTTCGACAATCACAAAAAACCAGCAAACATTCCTGACAAACAATCACCGCCATATGATTTACATAATAAAAGGTTAGCAACGAACAAACAAAAGTTCGGAAGAACTTGTTTGGGCAAACATGTTTGGCCAATGCGGGCGCGGCTTAACACGACTTTCTTTTAAATATCAGGGTATAAAAAAGTCCGGCCCCCCACTTAATTTTTTAATTTTTAAGACAGACCAATATCGTTTGGTTGGGTGATAGTAACTTAACACAAAGTAACTTTTGACATTATTAAACATTTTTGGTCATGTTAGGGGGATGGCCCGCCAGGAGTCAGATGAAAATCTTAAATGTAAGCATAGGATATGTACATCAAATTAAAGGTCCTTACTTGGTTGAGTACAATGCCGCAAACTAGACTTAAAATGGATAACCCAGACAAAAATGGTAGCATTGAAAGTTTCCATTAAAATCATATGGGTAAAACTTAAAAATGCAATAACTTTCTTAATACTCAACCTTTGACGTCGGGTTTGTGGCCAATTATTCCAAATGCAAAGATGTTTCAAATGATGTGTATGATGTGACAAGGGCTAAAGAAGTTTCAACATAAACATCCTCTATGGGAAGTCCCCCAATGAAGTCTTGAAGTCTTACAGAAAATATGCTTTGGTTTTTGTCACATCATACATCATTTTAAACATCTTTGCATTTGGAGCAATTAGCCACAAACCCGACGTCAAAAGGTTGAGTACCTATTAAGAAAGTTATTGCATTTTTAAGTTTTACCCATATGATTTTAATGGAAACTTTGAATGCCTAACATTCTGTCTGGGTTATTCATTTTAAGTCTAGTTTGCGGCATTGTGCTCTACCAAGTAAGACCTTTAATTTGATGTACATATCAACCTATGCTTATATTTAAGATTTTCATCTGACTCCTGGTGGGCCATCCTAAAAAACATGACTAAAAATGTTTTATAATATCAAAAGGTACTTTGTGTTAAGTTACTATCACCCCCCAAACGATATTGGTCCATCTTAAAAATAAAAAAAATTAAAGTGGGGGGGACGGACTTTTTTTACACCCTGTATAGATTTGACATTTAACAAAGACTGTAATCAATTTATTGCAGAGTATTGAATTTGACTCAAAATCAGGAATTCGGCTGCAACAGAACATATAAATCTTTTCTAGAGAATCCAAAATAGTTAATCCAACGTGCGTAAAGCGAGCACAACTCAGAGTATAAACAGAAACTCGCCTACGGCTCGATGGGGGCTCCGCCCCATCCCCCTAAGGGTTGCCCTAAATTTGTAGAATAATTAAAAGTCAAGTATGTAATAGGTTAGTTCCACTGAAGAGCTAGACATTAAAGTTCGCAACAAAACCATTAATATACTATAAACTATAAATTAAAAAATGTATATAATTTCGTATTTTCAGTTTTTTTTTTTTTTTTTAACAACTACTATACTGAAATTGGCCAATGGCTCCACCTATAGTAAGTCCTAGGTATGGTCATAGTATAATCTAAATTTGTGGCTTCTATGTGCCATAACAGTAAACGACAAATGTTTAAATAGAGCAATTGTTGTGAAAGAATTTTGATATCGTGAAAGTAAGCTCCTTTTCAAGGGTGAAGGGGTAAGATAATGCCAAATCGCAAAGGACCAAACTTGTAGAGCATCTAAATAGAGCAAAATTACTGACAAAATATAAATCAATATGGCAGTAAATTTTTCAGTGTAAAGTAATTTACAAACACTTTAACAAAATGTCAATCATTTAGTTTTTTTTTTCAATTGTTTTGGTCTAACTTTGATTGAAATAGATAAATGGCTGCTAAAATAGTAAGAACTAGTTGGGTCTAATAATATTTACTAGGTTTGAGGCATCTGTGCGGCCAGAATAGTAAATAAAAAATTTAAAATAGTGAATTGTTTGTGGATGAATGTATAACATTTGAAATTACGCCCCTTTTTAAGGGTGAAGGGGTTGAGATACTTCAAATTGTCAAAGAACCAAACTTGTAGAGCGTCTATAATAGAATATAGTAATGGCAAAACATATATCAATATAGCAGTATATTTACCAAGTTAAAGTGAATTACTAACACTTTACATAAACAAATGTTAAGAATTTTGTGTTTTTAAATTTTTTGGACTAAAATTCGATTGAAATTGGCAAAAAGCTACTACTATAGAAAGAAACTGTTGAGGTCATAATATAAATAGAAATTCATGCATATATATTACATAATAGTAAATAAAAATATCAAAATAGCGCAATTTTTGAGAAAGTTTTTTTGAAATTCTGAAAGTACACCCCTTTTTGAGAGTGAAGGAAGTGAGATACCGCAAAATTGTATAGGACCGAACTTGTAGAGCGTCTAAAATAAAATATAATACTGGCAAAATAATATATGAATTTTGCAGTACATTTGCCAGAATAAAGTAATTTACAAACACTTAACACGAAAAATTTTAAGAAATTAGTGTATTTTTTAATTTTTTTAGACTTAATTTTGATTAAAATTGACCAATGGTTGCCACTATGGTTATATCTAGTCACGCTAAAATATGTACAAAATTTCAGACATCTGAGTGTCATATTAGTAAATAAAAAATATTAAAATAGCGACATTTTTGTAAAGAAATTCAGAAATTTTGAAAGTACGCCCCTTTTTAAGGGTGAAGGGGATGAGATACAGTAAAATGTCAAAGGACCTAACTTGTAGAGCGCTTAATTCCCAACTAACGATTTTGCCTCAGATTTGAGGTAGGACCTCTTGTTCAAAAGTTATAGCCAAAATAGAAAACCCTTACATATTCAGATTACCGATGTCATCCCTTTTAATTTTTTTGAGGGGGTTAAAATTTTAAAATACAATGTTTTGGGATTTTCTCTTTTTATTGACCATACAAACTACGTGTGTACCAAATTTCAAGTTTCTAGCTCATCCGGAAATCCAAAATACTTTGTATACGTGATCAGTGAGTGAGTGAGTCAGTTTCACATCGGGTTGTATAGTATTTAGACTAACTTGTAAGACAAGTAATTGCTGATATGGCTATTTTATTTTTTATAAGTAAAATTTCATCGGTTAATTAGATTAATCGATCTTTTCATTTTATTTAATAAAAGCTATTCTATTACATAATTTTAAAAAGAAGATGTAAATGCTTTAATGTAAGCTCTAATGAAATCCTTGAAGACTGTTGGTAATGAGTGTTGTTAAAAATGCAATGGAAGATTTCCTTTGAAGGATGATCCTTAGTAATTATATTCTCCAAAAAGAGCTAGGCATATTTTACTGATCAATGAAAAACGTAATTGTTCATGATACTGAAGGTTAGTCTTTATAGTTTTATTGACTCATAAAACTTAAGTTTTTTTAATTTTTATTATTGCTTTTCTATGTTCTTAATGATAGGCCCATATTTAATTAAAATTTCCTTCAAAATTTCTTGCATTTCGAAAGGTTAAATGGTTTAGATGATCAATTCCGAATTGCGAATACCAAATGTTTTAACAAAATGAAATTTCCACTTTGCACACCTATAAACTAAAATTGACTTTTATTTAGATATTTAGTTAAACATTTTCAAATGAAAACCACTTAGAAACTATCATTTTTTAAGTTATAGAAAATATTCACTATTGGCATACATATAGGTTCATAGTCTTTCAATTAAAGCAGGATTTAAGACGATTAGGAACTCCTAAAAATAGAAAAAGTGTTGCTGACAGAGAGATCTTTCGAAAAGTTAAAGCCATAAAGGGAAGTAAAACCCTTTACTAGCCATTAAAAACTGTACTAGGTCATTCCAATTACACTTTTAAAATAACAGTTTCATGTCAATATGTATTTTGTACTATTGATGTCCCATGATTGTCAGACATTGTAAGGGAGGAGCTCGCTTCTAAAGTTTCTAATTATAATTTAATTTGGCAATAAGTTAGAACACATTACCTAAATATTATCACCTATTTCGACTAAAGTGAAATGCAAGTAGTAAACAAATTTTCCCGAACCGGGGATTTTTTAATTGGGCATGATTGTCAAAAACTTAAGATTTGGGAAACTAAAAAAAACATCACATTTCATCAGCTGTTCAAACTAGAAATTTCAAAAAATTACTTCGACATAGAATTAATGTTTGTACTTTTTAAGAGAATTTGGAAAATCTTTCCTTCAGAAATATATAACAGGGATAAAAAGATGGCTTGTAAGGCCTTAACAATTTTGATTCTAATCTATTTATGTAAAACCTATTTTATACATGCAACGCAATGTGTTTTGTTGACGATTTTTCTTTAATATTTTATTAATCTCATCGTTTTTCTTTAAATTTTACTACCGTTTTAAACCAACAGTCTAACGAGATTTTCTATCCCCTTTTTAAACACATTTTGTTCATTACCCTTTAAATGGATATTTTAAACTAAAAAGTATCAGGACAGATTTATTTTTATTTGTATTTAATAATGAATTTGATATTCTATCTAATCTACATAAGTACTTTATTGAAAGTGCATTATCCCTTATTGTCATATTATTTTTATTTTACAGTATTAAGAACTGTGTAAATTATATTTTACGGACTAATTTAAAAAGAGCATATATTTATAAATTTATTTTATCGTTCAACTACGGGAAATGTTGAAATTATTAAAAATAAAACAGCGTTTCATCAATTTACAATTTCGAAATTAGCATTTTTTTGGTCTTTATGCATTATTTAATATTTATTTAAAATGAGGATATGTTTTGAATTACATTTAAAATCTAAGGCAAACGTCAATTTCAGTAGGCCTATCAATCGGTACAAATTCGTATCACTTTCGTACAAATTACTTAGTATCAGATCAAACAAAAGGTCCATTACAAACCAGCTAGTTGAAGAGCCATTAGGCTTCCCACAATGTGACAGTCGATATTGCCACCCCCCTCTTTAGATAGTAAAAAGTATCAGTTTCCTGAAAATCTTTAAAAAGTGATGAAGACTTTATTGTCATAAATTTATATAAACTCATATCTGGTTCTGGTAGGTGACGTTTTGATGGGGCATTTTATATGGTGCAGTTACATGGCAACAATGTAGAATTTTTTATAAGTGTTGAAATATATTAAAGAAATTGAATATGATTTTCAAAGTTATCAAACACAAAAACAAATGAAAATTATGATAAAAAATATTTATTTATTGGATCCAAATGTTGTGAAACATAAACTTTGGAGAGGATGTTTTTTAGTCTCTGAACTTAATAATAAAACACTCTGTACTCACCAAGAAGAAATCACGAATAGCGAATACTTTCTACCGTTGGCTTAAACTGATATATTTTTCAAAGAAAACTGAACAAGAATAAAAACATAACTTATCACACATTTTAGTGGAATAAATGTTTTTAGAAATAAAAGAGATTTACTTATACTAATTATGTAAAGCAGCAGATAAAAAATGTTAAGATCAAGTAGAACGTAGAACTTAGCTGTCATTTTGGCCATTTAATAACATTTACATAGAACCATATTACTACAAAATGTCTAAGCAAGAACTGCTGTTAACTTTAACTGATATAAAGTCTAAAATATTATTAAAAAAACCGTAAATCTCGCTTCTTAAAATCAGAAAATTTAATCAACTGTTTACATGAGTTTTTAAATTAGTAAAACAATATTGTTGGTCCAATGTAATAAATTAAAATTAAAAAGTCAATTAATGCGAATTTAAAAATTTCAAATGGCCATTGTGTTATAATGTCTTATCTAATTAATTCCAAAATCATTTACAGCAACACGTTTATATATTAAAATAAATCAGTTAAGCTACATATCAAGGGACACATAGTCCCTGTTTACAGATTAACTACAGTTCACCGCCTGCAGTTGCAGTAAGCTTTCGCCAGATTGGATTAGTGGTTGGCTACATTAAATGTGCAGGAAAACTGATGTTCTGCGTAGTTACTAATAGATGCTATATCATGGAGTGTCAGTTTGTTCATCACAATTTCACATCCATTGATACAACCTTATTCTAAAGAAAATATTGATATTTCTTAATGGACTATTTTACAATTCTTTTACAATCGGTAAGTAATTTTTAAAATAGTCAGCTCATGTGTGTGTGTCTTAATTAAGTGGGGGGTTTTCGGTTATACGATTTAAAAATATAAACTACAGTAGGAAAAATATAGTATTCTTATTAAGTTTGACCATACAATAGTAACCAAAAAATAAATTATTACTTTATGTTTATTTTTTTATAAACTAATCAAAATTTGACTGAATACTTTTAATTTGCAGTAATCATTTAAGACTGCTTATTTAGATGTAATATGTTAAAATATAAACTGCATTTGCCTACTATATGTTTAACATTAAAGATCCTAGTTCCCCCTTGAAAGTTTCATTTAGAATAAAAAATTCCTTTATAAATCCCTTATTAAATAAATACGTAATAAAATTACAGTATAACTTTTCTAACAGAGACTAAATGCTTAAAAGAGTTTTTAGCTCACAAAATGTGGATGAAAATATTAAAAGTCCGAGTCAGCAAATAACGGTCAGAGTTTCAAATGAGGTCTTAATGAGCAAGCATTATATGGAAAAAGTTGCTTGGCGTTATTCATAAAAGTTTCGAAGCTTTTCATTCCAAATTGTATCAAATAAACCCATAGGCCTATTTTCCGTCAAATTTCACATAGATGACTCAACGGGATACACCGCAATATTTGTTTAAATTTTGCAAGTAAAAAGCTGTAATTAATATGATTTTTTTTGCTCCTTGATTAACGGTATGCCCCTAGTGTGTAAACATTATCTCTGCTCTGTTAAGTTGACTAATAAAATCCTACATTAAAAACTCTGTGACGTTGAAAAGAAAGTCTAAAAAACAATAACCGGATATTTGTAAACGTTCCTCATGTAACCCACATCTGTTTGGTTTGTGAAGGCAAATAATTATGCAAGGAATATCTCTGCAGAATGTAAGCTTGGATAAGAGGTTTCTTTTTACAGCTTTCATCATTAACTCACTCTTATTGGATGAGATATGTTGGTATCGCTGTTTCAATTCGGTATCGCTATACAACATGAGTAATGTCTTTGAGTAGTGCTTTGAGCTGTGTACAAATATGCCCCACGTGAGTTTCCTTACCTCAAGAAAGGGGGTATTGAACTGTTTATAGGGTTATTATGGTATAGTTATGTTTTAAAATTTATGTATTTAATCTTATTATTTGTTACCTGTATTTGTTTTGCAATTTGTTATATTTTATGTCAACGGACATTAATAAAATTTACATTAGAAAATATATCTATCATACACTTCAAATCTATCACATATCTTCAAATTAATTAAATAGTAGATTACACAGTTAGTTAAAAGGATGTAAACAAATGTAGCAGTGTCCTTACAAATTTACCAAAACACCGAAGAATATTATTTACTTATCTTTACCATATGTTACTACTTTGATAAATCTTTATATAAATTTATGTATTTACCAAATAATATGTAATAAACATCTACAGAAATTTAAACACAACAATCATCGGACAGATAGAAATATATTTAATCGAAACTTATGTCTTAGTTCAATTAAAACATTTAGTTGAATCTGCAGTTGATTTTATATCCACATTCACTAATTACAGAAAACCTAACATTTTAACGCAACTTTACATATATAAGTACAACAAATAAATACTAAAAAAATACGGTATGGTAAGGTTTAAAATGCGGCGTTAGTAGTGGGGAATGGCTACAGTTGGCTCAGGTCAAGGTCAGGCGGTTGTAACTGTTGTAGGGGTTGTAGTGGCTGGGGTTTTTTGACAGTGATGGGTGGGTTTTGGAAGTGGGTCAAGGTCATCTGGTGGGGTTTTTAAAAAAGGTGAGCCCCGAAGGGTTAGATTGAAGGTGGGTAAAAATTTATTTAATCAAAGAAAAGTAGTGGTTTTATTTGAGGAGGTGTTAAGGTGTTGTTTACTGGCGATGGAGTGGTAGACGCCAAAGGTGATAGCGATGATAAGATAAAAACACACTATCCACAATATGCATTTGAATAGTTGTAAAAGCTGAATCATTTCTTGTTGATTCTTCATTTCCAATTGTAGTCTGTTGATTTCGAGTTTGAGTTTATCCTCTTCCAATTGTGATGTAAATGAAAAATCATCCATCATCTTCGTGTATTAAATGTGTGCAGTTAAAATGGGAGCGGTGTTGACGGTAAGAAAGTTGGCGATGAAATGAGAAACAGATATAGGGACAGGGTATATATTACTGTAAAATAGTGGGGGGTAAAGAAAATAATTGTAGTCGACTAAACATCATTATTAGCTGTGTCGGGTGTTGCAGCTTTGGAAGATGGAAGACTATTGTTTGGCAGCTGTAAAACTTCGACGTCTTCGCTTTCCATGTTTTCGTAATCAGAAGAATTGTAGGAAACTTCCACAGTGATAGTAATGGTGTTATTTGGAGTGTTTATTATATCACTTAAAATTTGAAAAATACTTTGTAAGTCTTCTTGTGATTGAATAAGAAAAGTACATTTACTTGTTGTTAAAGGAGAGGAGCTCATTGTTCGGAAGTTGGCAAACAAATGGTGATCGATGGTCAGAGGGTTGCTTATATGTGGGCAAGGGCGGTGGAGGGGGAAGTAGAGGGGTGGGGGTGGTAGAGTGGTGGGGGAAGGGTGATATACCCATATGTGAACCGGCGGCCAGAGCATTTTGCCGCAAAATCCCATTTGGGTAGGTTATGGGTGGTGTGTAGAAATAAGTATTAGCTGTAATATAAATTAGAAACACTAATAATTTTTATAAATTAAATATTAAATTTATATTTAACCAGAGCTTGCATTTCTTGTTCCTCGTCGTTTAATTCAACAATTTTAACACCATTAGTTGTCTGTTCCTCTTCCTCTGCACTTTGCGACGATGAAGACATGGAGGTGGCAGAAGAAGATGATGAGGATGAAAATATTTTGGTAGGATTGACGTATTGCACTGTGATGTTGATCCATCTTAAAGGATAGTTATCAATGAGTGTGAGTAAGTTTTGGAATAGGGCTTCCATCTCTTCTCTGTCGGTAATTAAATGTTGAAAGGAAATGAATTTATCATCCATGTTGTTGTCAGTGCGAGTAATAAAATAAGAATGAGAAGTGTATCGAATGATCCGTAGAATATATGTTGTAAAAAATAAGTGGTGGGGGTAATCTCAAGGTCAATCAAATGGAGTTTTAAAAAACGGCTGCAGTCAGCGACTACAGCTATACATCTGAAGCTTCAACAGGATCAGTAGACCAATCAGATCTGTACTTGCACGCATTTATGATGCATGTACAAAAGTCGTCTTTATAACATGCATTACACTCTCGGCAATTAACAATTTTTTCTGGATGAAATTTGATACATCTCTGGGGACAGCAAGTGTGGAAGTATCTTGATTTATAAATCTTGAAGGTTTGCAATTCTGGTGGTGGTAGTTGTTTTGTCTTGCATTTGCAGTAACAAGATCCGAAGAATTCACATTTTCTACAAGCTAATCCGTCTACCATCCATCTTCCTATATCGGTACATTTTTGTTCACAACAATAGCGTGGTTTATACTCGTCTTTCTTGTTTTCCATGTTGACGCTTCTAAGTTTAGCCAAGAAATGAAGGTGTATAGTGTAGGATAGCATGTTTTATAGACTAGAAAAGTGGTGGGGGTAATCTCAAGGTCATCCAAATGGAGTTTTAAAAAAAGAACATCTTACAAGTGTAAGATGTATTTATTTAAGATAGTGAGTTTTCTTCCTCTTTTTCTTTCTTTATATCTTGTTTGTATTTTTCTTTTTCTTCTTTAGCCATAGCAATGAGATCTTCAGTGGATAGTGGATGTACTTCAGGAAATTTTAGAATTAATTTTGGTTGGAATCCTTCTTTAGTCAATACTTGAAGATCGGACGTCATTTGTTATACACTTTGATAGTCTTTTCCGTAGATTTTTCCATTGAATTCAATCATCATTCTGTACAACATGGTAGTGGTAGTTGTTTTCGCTGCGTCAGTTGGGAAGCAAATGATGATTCTGTTTAGGTTACGCGTTCCTTTTATAGATGCTACAGCAACCACTCAATATTATTCAACATCAGTAATATTTCTGGAACTTAACATTACTTTGAGTAGATGGTGTTGTAGTTGAAGGTTGTGTGGAAACAAATACTTCTTCATTGCAGAATTTTTGTTTAGGAAACATCCTCATGTTGTTAGCGTAAACATCAATATTTAAACGATAACCACCGGCAAGTAACACTCGCAATTCATTAGTAAAATCGTCGAGTTCTTCAAAAGTTGTGATGGTGGTGGTATCATATGATGCACACTTAACCTTAAGAGACATGTTTTTATTTGTAATAACTGAAGAGCCAACAGAGATGCGTACAGCACGAAAGGTAGTCGTAGACTGATGAGATCCTCAAGAAAATTACGGCCTTTATATACCCTCGAAACTAGGTCAAGGTCACCCAAACGTGTTTTTAAAAAAGCAACATATCGATAGTGCAGAAACACTATCAATATGTTGCCTTTTCTTATTTTTTTTATTTTTATTTTTTATTTATTTATAATCAGTTACACACATGTACAACAGTATATATAAACTACAGATTAGTTGCTAGTAGGCATAACATGAAGTGTAAGTTCAGTAGAGTTGCTTCCGCTAGGACCGTGAGATGCTAAGTAGAGTGCGCCGGGGTGAATCAGTCGTAAATCTTCATTCTGCAGCAGTTGAACGAAGCGTTTGGGAAGAAATACTTGAAATTTTGGTTCATCACCAGGTGTGTAGGGTGCTTCACTTAGTGTGCAATTGATAGCGTCTCCAATTGATGTTTCCATTTTCTTAATAGTGTGAATAATATAATGTTCCTCTTCCTTCAATTCTGAACATTTTTTTGTCGGTAGTATAGTAGATTTAGAATGTTTGTTGAATTGATCAACAAGCGATTGTAGAAAATTTTGTGACGCCATTATCTTCTTTTTGCTATTGTTCGTCTTCTTCTTCTTGTGTTTGCGCGTCAGAGGTGTTGACTCCCCGGAGGTTCGAGTAATACTGATGCATTGTCATAGTGCCGCTCTCGCTTTTATACCCTTCGCTTCCCCCACTACTTTGCTGGAGATAGGCATTCAAACGATATGTGTTCTTTAAAGCACATTGAGACTGTTGATGTTTAAAGTTTTTAGATGAAATACAGATGTTATCAAAGTAGCAATAAAAATCTTTCTCCATTTGCACATTTATTACTTCATGGTTTGTATATGTTTGTATCCAATTTGCTTTTTCCAATCCTCTTGTAAAAATAGTTTTGAACTTTTTGCAGAAATGATTCATAATGTGTGGCATCATATTGTAGGTTATAAAACCTTCATCCCATCTTAGATTATGAAAATGTTTCATCAACCATTTGTTTGTTACTTTAGCTTTGGTTGTTAATCTGTTGAATGGTAAAGGAGGCATAAATAAAAAGTGATAAACAACAGATGTTATCATATCTAGTACCACTAACTCTTTAATTATAAAATTTCTATCATTACCACGGAATGCTTGAAACTCTATGATACCTTGCTTTACTTCCATTAATTCTATCTTCTTAGAGAATGAAACTTTTTTATCCATGATGACGTTCAGTAGGCAACTGGTATGTTAATCCAGATTGACAACCTTTTATACCCCCAATATTCTTCTTCTTACTTACAATATTCTTTATTTGTTTAATTTGTTGCCGATTGTTGATTGTTGAAACATGATTCGTTTTCCTTGGCTTCTTGCTTTTCTTCATCTAAATTAAAGTTGGTTTGATAGTGGTGTAACTGTCTCCACATATCTACTTCATGCGGTATCCTTTGAAGATTGAAGTATCTACTGGAACATATAGGATTGGAACATATGGTTGTTTATCCAATGCATCAATTAAATAGTCTTTGATAATTGGACTTGAGAATATTAGTTGTTTTAAATATCTTGTTATAGGACCAGTAGCACAAGTTAAAGTGTAAAACTCTTCTTTAGTCAAATGTATTTTTATATTATATTTAGTTAAATCTCTAAATAGAACTAGTTGTTGACCACGTTGTTTAACAATATCGATTTCAATATTTGATTCTAACAAACCTAGTTTTGTTTTTCTTCCAAATGTATTGTTACTCAAATAACATTCCAAAAGATGTATATGTTTCATAAAAGATTCCCATGAAGTTTCAGTGAAGGTTACCATTTTAGATCCGTGATTTAAAATAACAGTAGGAGAGTAATCCAATGATTTCATCACTCCAGCAGATACAGTCTTTGTCATACAAGAAGAAATAGGATAAAATATTCGAAGAAATACTTCCGTTAAGATGTTGGTGGAAATGTTATCTTCAATTTTTCTTTTCTTTGTTTCTTTTTCAACTTCCTCTTCTTCTGTCTTCTTATGTTTAAACTTGAAGAACTCATCCATTTCCTGTTCAACTTGTCTTTCTATATCCAAACTATTGTCAGCCATAAAAGGTGTAGTTTCTTCATTAGCACTTGATGTAGTAAAACTCATCTTGCGGACGATGTTACCCATACGACAATCAAAAATGAAATGAATTTCCAGCTCTTTTTTCTCGCTTTTATACTCGCAGATGACATAGATATTGTTGATTTTTTGTAAAAACCTTACAAATCATGCAGATGTTGTATTAATCCTTCTTAAAGCACATTCTTCACAATTCCTGTTAGTGGTGTGTAGGTAACTATTTTGTCATGTAGAATTAAACAGTATGCTGAAGTTCCATCTGGTATTTTATCTTCAAATTCCATTTCAACTTTTATATCTACACTTGAAGATTTCACAGATTCATTTTGTTTTGAACAATCGATAACAACAATTGGAGCTTTTGAATAAAATTGTTCTGGTGATAGTAGTGGTGTATTAGTCTTACCATAATATGACGATTGAAATCTTGCATACATGTCATATAGAATGGAATAACGTTTCTTGTTAAATGAAACATTTAAACTGTCATATGGAAAAAACTGAGAATTGAAAAAAAACTTTGCAATTCTTTATTTTGCAATGGTCAAATTGACCAGTGTGCGCAGTTATAATATCCTTTCGTTTAGTCTGAAAACCAACTATTATGTACCTTGCCCGTTCTAAATAAGTAGAGGTTTTAACAGTCCATGTTTGTCTTTCTGTTTGAGGCAATATGGGGTATTCATGAAATTCCCAACTTCTAAATGGTATTACAATATCACGGTCAGATTTTAATTTTTTAAATAATAATACTCGATGTTCATCCGCCAATCTGACATGTGGTACTCTCCATACAACTTTATCTAATTGAAGTTGCCATTCCAAATCGGCATCTTTAGTTCCACTTGGCGCTTGTATTACATCCTTATTCGTTGAAGATCTGAGCAGTACCAGTTCTTGCTTTACGTTTATTATTATTCTCTTGTAATCTTCTGCAAATCCCAAAAGCAATTGTAAAGGTACATTAAAGTCAAAGTAACCATTTGAATTAGGAGTAATAGTGTCTTTATCAGGAGTCACCCATCCAGCCGAGATTAAAGAATTCTTTTCATGAGGTGTTATTGAAGTCAATCCTTTTAAAGTTGTTGATATACCAACTTTTTTTGTTGAATCAACTGTTACTCCAGATATCTCATATCTAATTTCATCAAACAGATATGCCATTGGGTTATTTATAAAAGGAACAGTTGAACCAGATTTTCCATCCAATGTTGTTACTCTTCCTTCGATATATAAATAACTTTCACATGGTAATGTGTAGATATCTTGTTGTTGAATGGGAATCCTTATTTCATCATTATTATTTAATTTTGATGAAGTGTAAGGGTTGTGAGTGTGATATTCCTTCTCCCATAGGGTTTCGTCGAATGTCGGTCCTTGCGCTATATCCAGTATATCCATGGTTGGCAAGTTTTAGTCCGATCTTCTGTAGGAAGCGTATGTTGTCCGGTGTTAACTCGTCGAATGTTGAGGAGCTACTGAGCTCCCGACTCTTCCGTTGTGGTTTAAATGATAATCCCATGTTGACTTTATGTGGCTGCTCTGATATGTAACCGTATAGTTATTGTTTCTCCTCTAAAGTCAACACTAATGCCGTCTTGATCCAATATGTTCAGTACGATGTCTGAAATGAAACTGGTGTTTAACGGTAGGTATATCAGGTTTTGTGGCTTCTCAACTATTTTAAAACCAGGAGCTACTGTTGGGTAAAATGTGTGTAATATATGTTGATTTACTCCATCTCTATATGATCCGTGTATAATATTACATGTTACATCAATACTGTTCACCTTTAATATTGTTACTGTTGTATCGCCAGTATAATCATTTCCGGGAGCTAAAATTCCTTTCTTCTTTGAAAATCCGAGCAAATTGCCGATTGAGTGGTCTAAGCTAAAATCTATATAATACTTTGAAGTTATTTCTGCTTTTAATGTATTATTATTACCTTTTATAGAAATATTTTCTTCTCCAAGTTTCTTTTGTAATACTTGGTTTATATCGTCTATTTCATATGCTCCTGTAGATAATGGAATTATTTTTAATTGTGAATAATTTCCTTTTTCATCTTTACTTTCATAATAATGTAGTAAGTTATTTTTTCCTTCTGTAACATTGGGAATTGAATTGTATGTAGTCAAATCCAATAATGCTGCTTCCCATAGTTTGTCCGTAGATAAACGTAACGCTGGGAAAAGTGTACTTTTTAATGTTGATGAATTTCCGCTTAGCGACACTGTATACGATGACATCTTAAAGCTGACTGACGCTCTTCGCTAGGAACTCTAAACATAAATGTCCGCATATTTCCGTATTGCTAGGTTGCTCTCTTTTGTAGTTGTAGAATATATTCTTAGAGTTCCGAAAATAATGTTGAAGTTCTTTTGGTGGTGGTAAATTTCCAAAACTATCAAAGTAGTAAACATTTTCTCCAAGTTTTTTATAACATACCCAATGAGTACCTGGTCCATAATTAGAGTCTAAATTTACTATTCCAGTTTCATTTTTCCACACTCTATTTGGTAATGTATCTTTCATAAAAACTCCTCTAAAGAATGGTATTCTTAAACATTTTACATATTTTGACAATTGATGATTTGTTAATGCTTCATTTGGAATTATCAATTTATTTTTCTCATTTAATACACACGGTATGGTCTTAAGTAAAGACCCGATCCGTTTTTTACCATTGACCATATGGATGTTTTCTTGACTTTTCTTTTAGGGGTAGTGCGACGTCTTCTTTTGATGTTTCCACCTCTTTTTGCAGCTTCTTTTTTGTTAGGTTTTCTCCCGCGTTGTCTTCCACCACCAAACTTAGCTTTCGTCTTCATGGCTGTTGTCACTGCCCAAGCTGCTGCTTTTTCTGCAATACTGGCGTCACTTGATTTAACTCTTATCCAAGCTTTTTCCGCTAGCACTTTATCTGCTATCGATCTATTTTTTGAATCTGCAAACTTGGAATACGCTATATCGTGTTCTTTGCAGGCTTGATCCAATTTATTAATTCCAGGATCTCCTCTTGCTAAACGTTTTGCCAACTTAGTTCCAGGTCCACAATATTGATAACCTCTGGGCAGATGAAATTCGTATGGTAGAGCGTCTATTGTTCTATTTAGAACAGCACCAACAGGAATCTGTCTGAGCAGGGATAACGCAGCTGATGTAATACCACGTCCTTTCTTGCCGCTGTCTTGACGAAGACTGAGCGGTGCGGTCTTCATTATGTCGTCTTATATAACCAGCGTGTTTACTCCACGAGCTGCTTTACATAAATGAATACCTTATGCACAATTTTTATATTTAAATATTTAATTATTCAAATTAATTACATACTGATTTATGATTCTATTTTTAATCCAAGCTTCTCGTTCATCGGGTTGAATTATCACATGACTCGTTGTACTAGCTATATGATTGTGGGTATCAATAAGTAAATTTCCCACTATTCTTATTAAACAATCTAAAGTTACAGCATCTTTCGGATGTTGAGGATCGTGTAACTGCATAATACGTTTATCATTACACGTGTAAGCGGTCGAATCACTTTTTGATGTTGTTATGACTTGTCCAATAGTAGCAGCATCTTTAAAATCTTCACCTGGTGAAATATTAATTATTTTCTTCATTTTAGCATCAAATTTGGTTCCATCGCGTTTATCCCAAGTTATTGTTTGTTTCACTGTAACACAATCATTTTCTTCATAACCAGGTATTATATATTTTATTCTTCTATTATGACCTTCATATGTGCCTAATAAAGGACCGCCCGCAATTAATGTTTGTACCATTAAAGGTACATCCGAACTTTTTTGACCAAATCTTCCATTTGTTATTCTTTTACCTCCCGCATCCCATTCATCATTACTTCCTTGCATTAAATCAAACTTTTCATTTCCATGTATAAATGTATTTCCTCGCTTTAGCACGGCATCTTCATGTTTTACAAAATTTGATGTTCCCCTTTTTAATTCTTTAGATAATTGTTCCATAGTAACAGCGTCTTTTGGTTGAGAACCAAATTTTACATTTGACAATGCTTTTCCATGACAATCGATTTTATCAGCATCTTGTAAAATACAGTTGTCCTTGATGTATTTCAGGTTTACAGCATCGCCGTCTTCCTTTGGGTATCCAATGTCATTTATAATAAACTTATAAAAAGAAAATCCTCGTTGAGTCTTTTCCGGTATTATAGAATGTAAATATTCTTTATTAACTGAATCTTTATCATTTTTTGGATTTGCCACATTGGTTATCCTATGATTTCCAGCATCATATGTTTGTCCATCTTTTAAATTGTTACCCCACTGCAATTTTAAAGTATTTGAAAGTTCAGATGATAAATACTGTTTAGTAATTGCATCAGAACTGTCAGTTGGTTTACCAACATTAATTATTCTATGTGATTTAACATCGTAAGTATTCTTGTTTAATTTCAATGATGTTGAAGTTGCTTCTTTTACTGTTTTTAAATTTGCTCCATCAGTATTTTCTTCTGGATCTTTAACAAATTTTAAACGTTTGTTACTCATATCATAGTCACCTTCAGGTGTTTGCGGCAATCCACTTCTTTTTCTGTTTTCTCCTCCTTGCACTCCTAGACTGAAGTACCGTCCGAACTTGTCGACACTCATGATTGAACTGATCCACTGTATACTCACAGCTCTCTTATATATCCGTAATGATTTATACAACTATTCTACGATTTCGAAGTTCGTCAACTAAAGCCACCCATTCATTATTTAAACCTGTATGACCAGCTTCCATGGCTTCATGTAATAGTCTCATTCTATCGACCAATTTGTTTATATCATTATAGTAAATCACATTTGTATTATATAGGTTTTTCATTAAACCTTTACCAGACGTTGAAGATTCTCCTTTTTTCTTTTTAACATATTCATCCATAAGTGATAAATCCATAAGTGATAAAGATTTCCTCTTTAGCGGTTTCTTCAAAGCAGGCGCAGTTCGTAATGTTGGTAGTTTTCTCAGGGGAAACAATCTTTTTATTACAACTGTATATTTAGTTGCGCGTGTTCTATTTATCATTGAATCTTTGGAGTAATTCTTCTTATGAGCATTAGTATTTTGCAAAATTTCTTTAAAAGTATTTAAATCTTGTAGTGTATATTTTATAGGTATATTTTTAAAAATCAGTTCAAATAATCCTTTTGTTCCTTTATATTTATGCTCACCAATAACAATGTCATCATCTTCAGTCAAATGTACTTTTGAATCTCCTATTTTTAATTCATTTCCATCAATTCTCGCTCCATATACATGTGACTTGTGTAGTTTTGGGTTAGCTTTTATTTCATGTAACATCTTCATGATATACTTTCTTCCAAGAGGTCCTTGTTGCAATATATCACTACTTAATTTTGTTAGATTTGGAATTGATTGTTCTGCTTCAGGTATATGTTGTTCTTGTTCTTCTTCTTTTTGAACATTTATTTCTGGTTCTTCTTGTCTTGTTTCTTCTTCTTTTTGAGAAACTTCACTATCACTTGTGTAAGAATCATCATCTTCTTCCTTTTTCAAAGTCTTTACTTCAAATTTAGAAACAGGTAGTAAAACATCTCCTTCATAATGAGGTTTACCAATTGTTTCTGTTATCTGTTTTAAAGGTTCTGTAATAGGCTTAAATGTAGTCTCCAGAAATTCTTCTCTTTCATCCAAACCCATTCTTAATGCTCGATTTTTAAGTCTAATCGAGTCACTCAGTGATTTTATTTCTTTTAATAGTTTTTCTTGGTTTACCATGTTTACGCTGCGAGGTCCAATCTATTACTAAACGTATCATCAATCGTTCAATGGATTAATACAAATTTATCTAATCCTATACGATATCTTCCATTTTTTATAGCTTCTTCTTTCATAATAACAAGAAATCCATATTTTTCAGCCCATGCTTTGCCACACATTTCTTTAAATTTATCAAATGACATGTCTGCATTCACATGATCATAATATATGTGCTTTAAATTTGTTTCATCTTGCTTAAAGATAATTAGTAGATTTACATTATCTCTTATTAGTTGTTTTGGAATTTTACTGTAAGTTTGACCAATATAAATGCTATCAATATTGTAATGTCTTCCCATGGCAAAATAACTTCTAATAGTGTCATGGTCTTTCTATATCCAAACTATTGTCAGCCATAAAAGGTGTAGTTTCTTCATTAGCACTTGATGTAGTAAAACTCATCTTGCGGACGATGTTACCCATACGACAATCAAAAATGAAATGAATTTCCAGCTCTTTTTTCTCGCTTTTATACTCGCAGATGACCTAGATATTGTTGATTTTTTGTAAAAACCTTACAAATCATGCAGATGTTGTATTAATCCTTCTTAAAGCACATTCTTCACAATTCCTGTTAGTGGTGTGTAGGTAACTATTTTGTCATGTAGAATTAAACAGTATGCTGAAGTTCCATCTGGTATTTTATCTTCAAATTCCATTTCAACTTTTATATCTACACTTGAAGATTTCACAGATTCATTTTGTTTTGAACAATCGATAACAACAATTGGAGCTTTTGAATAAAATTGTTCTGGTGATAGTAGTGGTGTATTAGTCTTACCATAATATGACGATTGAAATCTTGCATACATGTCATATAGAATGGAATAACGTTTCTTGTTAAATGAAACATTTAAACTGTCATATGGAAAAAACTGAGAATTTAAAAAAAACTTTGCAATTCTTTATTTTGCAATGGTCAAATTGACCAGTGTGCGCAGTTATAATATCCTTTCGTTTAGTCTGAAAACCAACTATTATGTACCTTGCCCGTTCTAAATAAGTAGAGGTTTTAACAGTCCATGTTTGTCTTTCTGTTTGAGGCAATATGGGGTATTCATGAAATTCCCAACTTCTAAATGGTATTACAATATCACGGTCAGATTTTAATTTTTTAAATAATAATACTCGATGTTCATCCGCCAATCTGACATGTGGTACTCTCCATACAACTTTATCTAATTGAAGTTGCCATTCCAAATCGGCATCTTTAGTTCCACTTGGCGCTTGTATTACATCCTTATTCGTTGAAGATCTGAGCAGTACCAGTTCTTGCTTTACGTTTATTATTATTCTCTTGTAATCTTCTGCAAATCCCAAAAGCAATTGTAAAGGTACATTAAAGTCAAAGTAACCATTTGAATTAGGAGTAATAGTGTCTTTATCAGGAGTCACCCATCCAGCCGAGATTAAAGAATTCTTTTCATGAGGTGTTATTGAAGTCAATCCTTTTAAAGTTGTTGATATACCAACTTTTTTTGTTGAATCAACTGTTACTCCAGATATCTCATATCTAATTTCATCAAACAGATATGCCATTGGGTTATTTATAAAAGGAACAGTTGAACCAGATTTTCCATCCAATGTTGTTACTCTTCCTTCGATATATAAATAACTTTCACATGGTAATGTGTAGATATCTTGTTGTTGAATGGGAATCCTTATTTCATCATTATTATTTAATTTTGATGAAGTGTAAGGGTTGTGAGTGTGATATTCCTTCTCCCATAGGGTTTCGTCGAATGTCGGTCCTTGCGCTATATCCAGTATATCCATGGTTGGCAAGTTTTAGTCCGATCTTCTGTAGGAAGCGTATGTTGTCCGGTGTTAACTCGTCGAATGTTGAGGAGCTACTGAGCTCCCGACTCTTCCGTTGTGGTTTAAATGATAATCCCATGTTGACTTTATGTGGCTGCTCTGATATGTAACCGTATAGTTATTGTTTCTCCTCTAAAGTCAACACTAATGCCGTCTTGATCCAATATGTTCAGTACGATGTCTGAAATGAAACTGGTGTTTAACGGTAGGTATATCAGGTTTTGTGGCTTCTCAACTATTTTAAAACCAGGAGCTACTGTTGGGTAAAATGTGTGTAATATATGTTGATTTACTCCATCTCTATATGATCCGTGTATAATATTACATGTTACATCAATACTGTTCACCTTTAATATTGTTACTGTTGTATCGCCAGTATAATCATTTCCGGGAGCTAAAATTCCTTTCTTCTTTGAAAATCCGAGCAAATTGCCGATTGAGTGGTCTAAGCTAAAATCTATATAATACTTTGAAGTTATTTCTGCTTTTAATGTATTATTATTACCTTTTATAGAAATATTTTCTTCTCCAAGTTTCTTTTGTAATACTTGGTTTATATCGTCTATTTCATATGCTCCTGTAGATAATGGAATTATTTTTAATTGTGAATAATTTCCTTTTTCATCTTTACTTTCATAATAATGTAGTAAATTATTTTTTCCTTCTGTAACATTGGGAATTGAGTTGTATGTAGTCAAATCCAATAATGCTGCTTCCCATAGTTTGTCCGTAGATAAACGTAACGCTGGGAAAAGTGTACTTTTTAATGTTGATGAATTTCCGCTTAGCGACACTGTATACGATGACATCTTAAAGCTGACTGACGCTCTTCGCTAGGAACTCTAAACATAAATGTCCGCATATTTCCGTATTGCTAGGTTGCTCTCTTTTGTAGTTGTAGAATATATTCTTAGAGTTCCGAAAATAATGTTGAAGTTCTTTTGGTGGTGGTAAATTTCCAAAACTATCAAAGTAGTAAACATTTTCTCCAAGTTTTTTATAACATACCCAATGAGTACCTGGTCCATAATTAGAGTCTAAATTTACTATTCCAGTTTCATTTTTCCACACTCTATTTGGTAATGTATCTTTCATAAAAACTCCTCTAAAGAATGGTATTCTTAAACATTTTACATATTTTGACAATTGATGATTTGTTAATGCTTCATTTGGAATTATCAATTTATTTTTCTCATTTAATACACACGGTATGGTCTTAAGTAAAGACCCGATCCGTTTTTTACCATTGACCATATGGATGTTTTCTTGACTTTTCTTTTAGGGGTAGTGCGACGTCTTCTTTTGATGTTTCCACCTCTTTTTGCAGCTTCTTTTTTGTTAGGTTTTCTCCCGCGTTGTCTTCCACCACCAAACTTAGCTTTCGTCTTCATGGCTGTTGTCACTGCCCAAGCTGCTGCTTTTTCTGCAATACTGGCGTCACTTGATTTAACTCTTATCCAAGCTTTTTCCGCTAGCACTTTATCTGCTATCGATCTATTTTTTGAATCTGCAAACTTGGAATACGCTATATCGTGTTCTTTGCAGGCTTGATCCAATTTATTAATTCCAGGATCTCCTCTTGCTAAACGTTTTGCCAACTTAGTTCCAGGTCCACAATATTGATAACCTCCGGGCAGATGAAATTCGTATGGTAGAGCGTCTATTGTTCTATTTAGAACAGCACCAACAGGAATCTGTCTGAGCAGGGATAACGCAGCTGATGTAATACCACGTCCTTTCTTGCCGCTGTCTTGACGAAGACTGAGCGGTGCGGTCTTCATTATGTCGTCTTATATAACCAGCGTGTTTACTCCACGAGCTGCTTTACATAAATGAATACCTTATGCACAATTTTTATATTTAAATATTTAATTATTCAAATTAATTACATACTGATTTATGATTCTATTTTTAATCCAAGCTTCTCGTTCATCGGGTTGAATTATCACATGACTCGTTGTACTAGCTATATGATTGTGGGTATCAATAAGTAAATTTCCCACTATTCTTATTAAACAATCTAAAGTTACAGCATCTTTCGGATGTTGAGGATCGTGTAACTGCATAATACGTTTATCATTACACGTGTAAGCGGTCGAATCACTTTTTGATGTTGTTATGACTTGTCCAATAGTAGCAGCATCTTTAAAATCTTCACCTGGTGAAATATTAATTATTTTCTTCATTTTAGCATCAAATTTGGTTCCATCGCGTTTATCCCAAGTTATTGTTTGTTTCACTGTAACACAATCATTTTCTTCATAACCAGGTATTATATTTTTTATTCTTCTATTATGACCTTCATATGTGCCTAATAAAGGACCGCCCGCAATTAATGTTTGTACCATTAAAGGTACATCCGAACTTTTTTGACCAAATCTTCCATTTGTTATTCTTTTACCTCCCGCATCCCATTCATCATTACTTCCTTGCATTAAATCAAACTTTTCATTTCCATGTATAAATGTATTTCCTCGCTTTAGCACGGCATCTTCATGTTTTACAAAATTTGATGTTCCCCTTTTTAATTCTTTAGATAATTGTTCCATAGTAACAGCGTCTTTTGGTTGAGAACCAAATTTTACATTTGACAATGCTTTTCCATGACAATCGATTTTATCAGCATCTTGTAAAATACAGTTGTCCTTGATGTATTTCAGGTTTACAGCATCGCCGTCTTCCTTTGGGTATCCAATGTCATTTATAATAAACTTATAAAAAGAAAATCCTCGTTGAGTCTTTTCCGGTATTATAGAATGTAAATATTCTTTATTAACTGAATCTTTATCATTTTTTGGATTTGCCACATTGGTTATCCTATGATTTCCAGCATCATATGTTTGTCCATCTTTTAAATTGTTACCCCACTGCAATTTTAAAGTATTTGAAAGTTCAGATGATAAATACTGTTTAGTAATTGCATCAGAACTGTCAGTTGGTTTACCAACATTAATTATTCTATGTGATTTAACATCGTAAGTATTCTTGTTTAATTTCAATGATGTTGAAGTTGCTTCTTTTACTGTTTTTAAATTTGCTCCATCAGTATTTTCTTCTGGATCTTTAACAAATTTTAAACGTTTGTTACTCATATCATAGTCACCTTCAGGTGTTTGCGGCAATCCACTTCTTTTTCTGTTTTCTCCTCCTTGCACTCCTAGACTGAAGTACCGTCCGAACTTGTCGACACTCATGATTGAACTGATCCACTGTATACTCACAGCTCTCTTATATATCCGTAATGATTTATACAACTATTCTACGATTTCGAAGTTCGTCAACTAAAGCCACCCATTCATTATTTAAACCTGTATGACCAGCTTCCATGGCTTCATGTAATAGTCTCATTCTATCGACCAATTTGTTTATATCATTATAGTAAATCACATTTGTATTATATAGGTTTTTCATTAAACCTTTACCAGACGTTGAAGATTCTCCTTTTTTCTTTTTACCATATTCATCCATAAGTGATAAATCCATAAGTGATAAAGATTTCCTCTTTAGCGGTTTCTTCAAAGCAGGCGCAGTTCGTAATGTTGGTAGTTTTCTCAGGGGAAACAATCTTTTTATTACAACTGTATATTTAGTTGCGCGTGTTCTATTTATCATTGAATCTTTGGAGTAATTCTTCTTATGAGCATTAGTATTTTGCAAAATTTCTTTAAAAGTATTTAAATCTTGTAGTGTATATTTTATAGGTATATTTTTAAAAATCAGTTCAAATAATCCTTTTGTTCCTTTATATTTATGCTCACCAATAACAATGTCATCATCTTCAGTCAAATGTACTTTTGAATCTCCTATTTTTAATTCATTTCCATCAATTCTCGCTCCATATACATGTGACTTGTGTAGTTTTGGGTTAGCTTTTATTTCATGTAACATCTTCATGATATACTTTCTTCCAAGAGGTCCTTGTTGCAATATATCACTACTTAATTTTGTTAGATTTGGAATTGATTGTTCTGCTTCAGGTATATGTTGTTCTTGTTCTTCTTCTTTTTGAACATTTATTTCTGGTTCTTCTTGTCTTGTTTCTTCTTCTTTTTGAGAAACTTCACTATCACTTGTGTAAGAATCATCATCTTCTTCCTTTTTCAAAGTCTTTACTTCAAATTTAGAAACAGGTAGTAAAACATCTCCTTCATAATGAGGTTTACCAATTGTTTCTGTTATCTGTTTTAAAGGTTCTGTAATAGGCTTAAATGTAGTCTCCAGAAATTCTTCTCTTTCATCCAAACCCATTCTTAATGCTCGATTTTTAAGTCTAATCGAGTCACTCAGTGATTTTATTTCTTTTAATAGTTTTTCTTGGTTTACCATGTTTACGCTGCGAGGTCCAATCTATTACTAAACGTATCATCAATCGTTCAATGGATTAATACAAATTTATCTAATCCTATACGATATCTTCCATTTTTTATAGCTTCTTCTTTCATAATAACAAGAAATCCATATTTTTCAGCCCATGCTTTGCCACACATTTCTTTAAATTTATCAAATGACATGTCTGCATTCACATGATCATAATATATGTGCTTTAAATTTGTTTCATCTTGCTTAAAGATAATTAGTAGATTTACATTATCTCTTATTAGTTGTTTTGGAATTTTACTGTAAGTTTGACCAATATAAATGCTATCAATATTGTAATGTCTTCCCATGGCAAAATAACTTCTAATAGTGTCATGGTTTTCACAAGATACATCATCAAATATAAATATAGAAAATGGTTTAGCCTCGTTTGGCTCCATTATAGTTTCACTAGCATTAAACTTGTAAAAATTAACTTCAGGTACACTTGCAAGTACTTTATTCAGTAATTGGTATTTGGGTTGTTGCAAAGATTTGGAAAAAATGTAAATGTTGTTGAAACGTAATCCTTTAGGATTTGTTATTAAGTTAAAAACCACATTTGTCTTTCCACAATTTGATGGTCCAATTATTAAACATCTTATTGTGTTTGGTAGTAATTCACCATGTTTTCCATGATTTAACTTGTCGTTGTCAACTGTTAATTCATCAATATTATTAATAAAAAATCGATCCTTTTGTTGCACAATCTCCATCTTGTGTAAAGGTTAAACATGTAATGACTTCATAAATTGCTACACTAAGTCTTTTGTAGGGATCCAAGAGTCTTCACTTTTATCAAATCCCAACCAACGTACTTTCACCTTATCCTTTTTTCTTTGTAAAATTTTTTCAACAAGATATACATCGCCAACTGATGATTTTAGCAATTCATGTCCGTAGAATCCACCTTCAAGTAATTCACCCTTGTTGTCCTTTAAAATGTAGGTTTCAGGTATTGTTGGTTGCACTTTATAGATTGTAAATACTTCATTAGTCCAGTTTGGCAGATACCTTTTGCTAAATACTCCTTTGTACTTACTTATACGAACTTTATCATCAACTTTAAATGTTTTGGGCTGCATTTTTTCACGTTTAGGAGTAGTATTATTTTTAATACGTTTTAATACCATTTTAGCATTGGCACTATTTACTTCATTAGGTTTCATACCAATGGTTCGATGATACTTATTGTTATATTCTTTTATAAGTTGTGGTAATATATCATACCAAATATATGATCCTCGTTTGGAAAATGTTTTATACATTGCTCCTTTTAACGTTTTGTTAAATCTTTCTATTATTGAAGCTTTAACTTCAGAATTTGTAGAATAATGATTTATTTTATACTTCTTTATTAAAGCTGCAAAGTCTTTGTTAAAATATTCTTTTCCATCATCAGTTTGTAGATGTTTGATGTTGAAATTATTTCTTTGTATAGCCATTTCCATAGCTTTTGTAACACTTTTACCAGTCTTGTCCTTTAGCGGTAAAGCATCAGCCACTTTAGTAAAACAGTCTATAATCGCTAAAATGTATTTGAATCCTTTATTAAATTTACTATGTGGTATCATTTCAATAAGATCGGCTTGGAAAAGATCATTCATTCCTTTTATAATTGTATTTCTTCTAGGAAATTTTCTCCTGGCCGGCTTATGAAGTTCATTTACAATCTTGTTCCTTAAATCTTCCATCTTCAGTTGTGTCTTCTACACCGCTTGTAAAAGTACTGATCTCTAAAATGGTTTATCCTCTTTTATATGGTTAGATTATAGGTCAAGGCCATATTACATTGGTGTTAAAAAGTGGGAACATGACATTAAGCTTGTCATGTCCCCTCTTCTTTACAGAAAGGAAAAAGGAAGAAGGTAAAGGACGAAGAATAGGTTTACTGGTCGATAGGGTATAAGGAATAATGTCCAAATGGTAGAGTTTTTATATTATCTTCCAGGATGTACCTCTTATCATCCTTACAACTCAAAGCCCATTTGGTTTGCTTTACACTGAAGAGACGATGGTTGAAGCTTCTTATGGTGTTAAATGTTGCTGTTGTCTCAACATGTTCAAATAAGCATCTCTTATATTCTTCAAACTGTACATTCTTCTTCAGGTATGAGGTTTTTATACCTTTGGCCTTCTTCACGATTTCATGTTCTCTTTTTTCATTTTTGTACAATTTAAATTAATACAATTTAGACATTAAAGCAACAACCTCTTCCATTGGCACACTATTTGTTTCATCTTTGAACTTTCCCAATACTTTTTTATTTCTACCATTGTCGTAGTTGGGATGGTCTTGTGGATAATCAGAAAAGTCAAAGTCGTTATTGTAGATAAAACAGCGTAGGTCTTCATACATATCTTCAGTTCTTATCCAATAAATAAAAGCGTCCGTTTCCATGTATACAATGCCGATGTTTTCTCTTCTATAAAATTTAACCATCTTGTTGTAATGGAAGTCATACATGTGGGTCTTTGAAATATCTAGAATAGACATCCCCACGTATAAAGGACGATCCATTGTAATTGAAATTTTATTCATGGAAACAGCTACAAGATTTTCGTTGATTATTATGGATGATCCGAAGTTAGGTTTTTGTACCAGCTTTTGTAGTTTCACCGGATCACTAACTAATTTCACATTCTTATGCTTTCTTTTGTTTTCCAGTGTCTTGCCAAATATCGCATTATTCATCAATTTAAAAAAGTCCTTTTGAAAATTAGATGTAGCTGCAGTTCTTCTTTTTGTGTTATTGTCAATGTATGACTTTAACCAACAGGATTGAGAAAATTGTAAAGCTCTATTAATTTTTGTTATTCTCAATCCTAATTCTAGGGCTTGTTGTATTACCCAATAATGAGCAACATATCTTGATTTGTTGGTTAAAGTCATCATTAATTTAGGCCATCTACCGGTTGGTGATATTTCTGTCTTGGCCAGTAGAGGTAAATCATAATGGTGGTCATGCAAATGTTCAGGGTACTCAATATCTACATCCAAAATATAACCAGTATCTCCATGTTTTGCTATATCCATAATGTTTCCAATAGAATCAGGGTCTACCCATTTGAAGTTGCCAAATGGGAGAGGATTCGACATGGCCCATCCATAAAGGTTATTTGCATCAAAATAACCTAAATATGTAGTTGGTTTTGTTGCATCAAAATTGGGCAAATATTTGTTATTTGCCTTTACATGTCGTGTTACGCTTTGAGTTAGTCCCCCTCGAACACCTGATTCCAACATAAGCACTATGTCTATATCTGTAAGAAGTTGGAGTTTACATTTTGTTTCCTTTAACATTGCTTGCCAAGCTAGTCCAGGTGATGTACAAGAATGCAGAGGGTCTAATCCATATGCCTTAAAACATGTATTTCTAAACTCTTCCATTATATCACAAAGTAAAGTTACATCTAGTTTTACATAAAAGTCCGAATATTCTCCAAGTGTTTTAAATCCTAATTCATTCCATACTCTACACGCATGTTCATAATCTTCATGGGATATATCTGTGTCATATAGTTTACTTTTGAATTCTTCTTTTGGTGGAAGGAATGTTTCATTAAATCTTTCTAAGCTATCTATATAATCATACGGGAAAACACCTTTGCGAAGAACTAAATTAACCTTGTCATTACTTACAATCTTCTTGGTTTCTATTAAATCTTCTGTTCTCAGGTTTTCAGAAAGCTTCATTAAACTAGATGGCATAAAACGGTAAGAGTCTAAAAACCGAAGCTTTATATTTCCAACTTTTTTAGTAAAACTTATAAACTTCTCCGTGGTTTCAGCTATGACATCAATTTCTCCATCATCTCTTCCTAATTCCGGAATGATAAAATGCGCATCATAACCACTAAGGTTATGTAATATTACAGGTATACTTGTAGGGATCTTGTAGTTGATATTACAGCTGTTACATGCAGCACCTCTATAATAACCTGTCAGATGGTCATGATCATGAACCTTGTGATTTTCCACAGTAAATTCATTTGTACATAAATAACAATGAGTTGCATTTTCATGTTGAATCTCTTCTTCTTCATCCAAAGGTATCATTGGTATAATATCACTATACAATCTTTCAACACTTTCCGCTGTTGTATACAACTGATCAAGGAATATTTTAGAAGCATTAACACCACGATAGACAATAGGTTTTGAAGTTAAATTAAATCTATTTAGATGTTCTTCAGAAAGAGTAGATTTAACCATTAAACAAAAACTGTTTGGATCATGTATCTGATATTTAACAGTTTTCTTTGCTACATCGCCATCATTATCTTCAATAGGAACTAGTGTAGATTCAAAATCAGCATAGACAACAATGGGAATCCGGTATTGATGGGAGATTTTTTCAAATTTTAACTCTGCCTTACTTGGACACGGTAAGATAATTTTAGCTTCATAGTTGTTGTTACATAGTTTTTTATGCTCTTGTAACCATTCGTTTCCTTCTCTTCTTTCTTCACAAAAATTAAAGCATCTTTTGCAAATTATCTTCTTATTTCTATTTTTAGATAATTGATTACTAACAAGAGTTTCAAATTTTTTAATCCATACATAGTGGGAAACATCACCTTTTGTAAGTAGTAATAAGTCTGTATGATCTGGGAGTTCATTCTTCACCACACGCAATGGGTACACTTTATTCGAACTGTCTAAACCAAAAACATTAACAGATATTCCAGGGTTTTGTTTTTCGAACTTTGGGATGTCCTTCAAAGCCACTGGGTAAGTCAATCCTTGGAAATTATATCTATATCTTTGTAATTCATATTCTTCACTGGGTCTTACTGCATTGTCAGGTGGTACAAATTTTGCCGTCATTGCATATCTAAAACATTCCATATCTTCATTTTGAACATTTATACATGATTTGGTGTGTGAAATTTTCTTTGGGAGTGGAATATAACTGCTACCCCTTAATCCGTAGCCATGTTTATGAACTCTAATATCCATACCCTCAATACTAACCAAACTCCAACCAGATCCTCTTCCTTCATGTTCTTGAATTTTTGTTAATATTTCTTCCAAACAATCTTCAACTATTGAATTAATATCTGAACTTGCCATGATGGTCTGGTTTTTTGTTATGAATCCTCTTGGTGACATTTCGCCTTCTACATTAGTAAACATAGCATTTAGTATTATGCTAAATTTAATGAAGTTTAGTCTTCTTAATTCTTCTGTGAGTGTTCTTCTTGCAATTGTACTTGCTTCTTTAAAAAACTGCTCCAATTCCAATTTTTCATTTTGAATTTTGTGGTGCATTACTACTCTACCTTCTAAAGCAAATACTTTTAAACTTGGTATTTCATTAGATGGTCCTGCTAATGGTTCTTCTTTATGTTCTTCTTCTTCTTTTTCTTCTTGCTGTTCTTCTTGTGGTTCTTCGTCTTCAAATAGTTTTAAATCTTCATATTCGGTTTCTGTTACATTTTCATTATTATTATGGAATAATTCTTTATGTATTTCTAGTAGAATATTATCATGAAAAGTTTCTGAGCAAATATCACATTGATGCATCGTGTTGATGTTTACTCTTTCAAATTTAGCAGGGAAATAAAATGCTTCTCTCTCCTGCTCCCTTTATATAATGCTTCCCCCACTACATTTGTAAGGTTTTTTTAATATATAAAATGTTAGAATTAGTAGTTTAAGACTAAAGCTGAAAAGTAATGATAATACCCCATATTTTCTTCCAATTGCAAATACTTCGCATACACCTCCGCCCATAGCCATAACAGATCGCTGTTTCTCCAATATATACCAAAGGTATGTCTACCATTAACCAAAATTGGAGATCCTATGTTTACTAATCTTCCATTTTCTATCCATGTCATAACTTCAATTAAAAACCTTCCTATAACATCCATTGGAGAATTTGGATCCACTAATATTCTTGTTACAACATTTTCACTTAACAAAGGCATTTTAATTTCTTCATCGTTTTCTTCGTCCAGCTCCAATACTTTTTCAACTTTTGTACATTTGTTGTAAAATATTGACGCATCTCGGGGAGATATGTTCACTCTAGCTATTATAGGCAAAGAATGTTCCCAACACAAACCACAACACTTTTTAAATAAGGGGGGAGGGGGTTTTCCGTCTATAATAAAGTTTTAGTTAAGTAAATAAATTTAATTCTGTTTTAACAATATTACTCTTGATTAGAGCTTTTCATTAATGTATCACTTGCCCCATTCCGGTAAACCATTGTTAAGTTATTAGTAATTTTCTATTCAGGATTGCTGTCGGGGGGGGGGGTGGGGGGCTCGTCAAGTTCACGTTCAAGTTCAAGGTCAAGGTCACCAAGGTCAAGTTCACTGTCGGGGGGGGGCTTGTCAAGTTCAAGTTCAAGGTCAGGGTCACCAAGGTCAAGTTCACTGTCGGGGGGGGGGGGTTAATTAACCTAATTGAGGTCAAGGTCACCAAAAAATTATAATTTACCAAAGTGATGGGGACGGCCATAGCCATCCCCACCACTCTGTTTGCCTAACACTTTCCCAAATCCCAACCCGCGATAGTTACGAGTAGACCTGGCGAGAGTATAACCCAGCCCTCTGATTGGTCGAGAGGTGGTCACGTGACCGATGACGTCATTAGTCACGTGGTGTGGGCCACGCCCCTTTTCCAAGATGGCGGCTGTTTTGGCGGGAAATTTCCTAACCTAACTTTTGACCACGTGTTCTAACCTCACTTTTACCGCGTGTTAGGTCATTTCTAACCTAACAACCCTTATAGTCCACCATTAATTAAATTTTTATGAATAAAATTTATACATGGTGGGGTCAGGATTCGAACCCGGCCCGCTGGCGCGTGAGTTGCGAGCTTTACCTCTTAGCCACCGAGGTACTTGTTTGATGGTGGCGGAAATGTGTCTGATAACGCGGTGTTTGCGATGGCGCGTTATTTAACAAATTAATGAAAAGAATGAAATAGCGCTATCAACAAAGTATTCGTTAACCTCTGTAACCTTTGATAGCGGCAATCGCTAAACAACGGGAAAACTGTCTGTCCTTTATGACCTCAGATAAAGATAACTATGGATAAGTGTGCAAAGTGTTTGTCAGTTTATCCAGTTGAACTTTCCTGGTATACTGTACGTTCCGCAACCAACTTGCGCCTACAGTCCGTTCATGTTTCTTTTGGACACTTTCGGTTTTTGTATCTCCCCCATTTATACTTCCACAGGGTTGTAACTGGTATAGGGGTGCACATACAACATATAAATTATATATACTACCCTCTGGGGGTGAACTACCCCTGGAACAACCCCTAACTTGAAATGTGCAAAATATCATCATAATCGTTTGAGACCCTTAATTCTAACTTTATTAACATTGAATCGCATAAAAATACCCAGTTTTTCAATCGGGGCTGATTTCATCCCTTAACTGTCTTACACCTATTGCTCAGGTATTTGAAGGCTGAGGTGAACTAGATTCGGGTTGTAGGTAGAGGCATATGTACTCTACGTAATTTTTCAACCAAGTTTAACCATCATCCCTTATTTTTCTTAAATCATTCCCTATAGGTTTTATCCCATAACACGCTTACCGTTAGAGCAAAAATTCTGAAACATGGTATGTTTGTCGATTTATCCAGTTGAACTTTCCTGGTATACTGTACGTTCCGCAATCGACTTGCGCCTACAGTCCGTTCATGTTTCTATTGGACTCTTTTGGTTTTGTATCTCCCCCATTTATACTTCCACAGGGTTGTAACTTGGTATAGGGGTGCACATACAACATATAATTTATATAAACTACCCTCTGGGGGTGAACTACCCCTGGAACAACCCCTAACTTGAAATGTGCAAAATATCATCATAATCGTTTGAGACCCTTAAATCTAACTTTATTAACATTGCATCGCATAAAAATACCCAGTTTTTCGATCGGGGCTGATTTCAACCCCGAACTGTTTTACACCTATTGCTCAGGTGTTTTAAAGCTGAGGTGAACCAGATTCGGGTTGTAGGTAGAGGCATGTGTACTCTACGTAATTTTTCAACCAAGATTAACCATCATCCCTTATTTTTTCTTAAATCAACCCCTATAGGTTTTATCCCATAACACGCTTACCGTTAGAGCAAAAATTCTGAAACATGGTATGTTTGTCGATTTATCCAGTTGAACTTTCCTGGTATACTGTACGTTCCGCAATCGACTTGCGCCTACAGTCCGTTCATGTTTCTATTGGACTCTTTTGGTTTTTGTATCTCCCCCATTTATACTTCCACAGGGTTGTAACTTGGTATAGGGGTGCACATACAACATATAATTTATATAAACTACCCTCTGGGGGTGAACTACCCCTGGAACAACCCCTAACTTAAAAAGTGCAAAATATCATCATAATCGTTTGAGACCCTTAATTCTAGCGTTATTAACATTGAATTGCATGAAAATACCCAGTTTTACGATGGGGCTCATTTTAACCCTTAACTGTTTTACACCTATTGCTCAGGTGTTTGAAGGCTGAGGTAAACCAGATTCGGGTTGTAGGTATGTGTACTCTATGTAACTCTTTCAACCAAGTTTAACCATCATCCCTTATATTTTTTAAATCAACCCCTATGGGTTTTCTCCCATAACATGCTTACCATTAGAGCAAAAACTCTGAAACATGGTGTGTAGTTAGATACTAGTGTCTAGTATATGGCCTTACCTGTTGTTTTGTCGCCAGAGTGTATCACGTGTCCGCAAGATGGCGGCGCCCATGTATTTTCGCGCCAATTTCATGCAGTTTGATATTTCTCCGCTAGAGTGGTTGGCGCAATGGCCTACGTGACCGGCTGCGTGTTCCATTTCTGGATCGCAATGGCCTACGTGACCGCATGAACGTTACCGGCCACGTGTTCCATTTCTGGACCACTTTGGCCTACGTGACCGTATGAACGTCACCGACCGCATGTTCCATTTCTGTACCGATGGCGCAATGGCCTACGTGACCGCTTGAAGGTGGTCGTGGGCCACTACATGGGATGACGTAATTGTGCAAAATTTTGGCTCAGCGTTTCCACACCACCCAAGGGGTAGGAGCCTCGGCGCGTTCTTTTTGTTAACCCAGAGCATCCCCTGGAGGCCTAACCTCTGGGGTAGACCATCGCAGTCTACGGTGCATGCATCCCGTGGAGGTGGTAAGAAAAAGCCAAAGGTGACTAAAAAAAAAAACGTCGATCCCGATAAAACCTTTAACAAACTATGATTTATTTTACTACGCCAAAGAGCTAAAAATACCAAATTTTAGGGGAATCTATATGAGAGACGCTCTGCCACAGTCTGTCAGACGGTACGAATCTGCTATTGTAAATTTGGACTCTAGTAGTGGGGGTGGTACGCACTGGGTATGCTACAGAAAACTTGGTCGTAAAGTATTTTATTATGATAGTTTCGGTAACCTCAGGCCTCCAGTGGAGCTGTTACGATATTTTGTTGATTGTGAAATTTACTATAACTACAAGCGAGAACAAAATTTCAACCTCAGACGTGTGCGGGCACTTGTGCTTAAAGTTTCTTTGCGACAATGTTTTGCTTAAACGGTAGAGGTTCCTTCCTCTCGAAAGATTATTTTCCTACAGTGGATGTGAGCCAGGGTGAGTGGGAGATTGGTCTAATTGACTTGATGACCTACCATTACTGTTTTCGCTACATCGAAAATTTTTAATTTTACTATGTATATTTTGTAGTCATGAAGTTTGATGTTTCTACACTTGTTGGCAGATCTGAGGTACGTTAGTTTGATTTTCCCCACCAGAGTGCAACACTTCTAGAAAGTTGGCCAACTGAAACCAAGTATATTATTAGTAATGTGTATATGATATATGGAGGTACTGTTTATGATTATTTAGCGGCATACACCAATATGGTAGCCCCTATGACAGCTCTACGTGGGTTGATTGCCGCGTTTTCCATTTTGGGACCAAGCAACGCAATAGACTACACAGCTGTGATTGGTAATTTTGAGACGGTGGCTAGTTTACTGTTATCCCACTAGAGTGTACTGCGCGTACGAATACGGCCTTACCTGTTGTTTTGTCACCAGATTGTATCACGTGTACGTAAGCATGTGTTGAATGAATTCCCCCAATTACCTGCAATTCTCTGCAGTGTTACCAACTATGTTATTTACTAAAAACATAGTCTATAAGGTATGTTATATACTACAATGTATATACTATAGCGTATTGGTACTGTTGCCAACTTACAACCTCACTTTGACCACGTGAGTCAAGATGGTGGCTGTTTTGGCAGGAAATTCCAAACTTTCGACCACGTGTTCTAACCTCACTTTTGACCGTGTTTGACCACGTGAGTGAAGATGGCTGCTTGTTTTGGCGGGAAATTTCCAACTTTTGACCATGTGTTCTAACCAACCTTACCACGTGTTTGACCACGTGTTCTAACCTCACTTTTACCACATGTTTGACCACGTGAGTCAAGATGGCGGCTTTTTGGCGGGACATTCCCAAACTTTTAACCACGTGTTCTAACATCACTTTTACCACGTGTTTGACCACGTGAGTCAAGATGGCGTTTGGCGGAAAAATCTTATAACTTTTGACCATTTGTTTAACCTAACCTTTTGACCACATGTTTGACTACGTGAGTCAAGATGGCGGGAAATTTCCAAACTTTTGACCATGTGATCTAACCTACTTTTACTATGTGTTTGACCACGTGAGTCAAGATGGCGTCTGGAGGGAAATTTCCAAACTTTTGACCTTGTGTTCTAACCTCACTTTTAACATGTGTTTGACCATGTGTGTCAAGATGGCGTCTGGCGGGAAATTTTCTAACCTCACTTTTGACCATGTGTTCTAACCTCACTTTTACCACGTGTTTGACACTTGAGTCAAAGATAGCGTTTGCAAAATTTTCACTGTGCCGAGTTTGAACCCTGGGCAATAGCCCCACTATAGTGTGACATTTGTTATGTTTTTCATCATGGAACCTTACCATGTAGTTTGATGATTTTCACAGTGTAGCTGTATGCAGAGCGTACAGTATGTTTGTTGACGATCTTACTCCAGAGTGTATTGTTTTCGCCTACATCAAAAATTTAATTTTACTATCTATATTTTGTAGTCATGGAAATTTGATGTTTCTAAACTTGTTGGCAGAGCTGAGGTACGTTAGTTTAATTTTCCCCACCAGAGTGCAACACTACTAGAAAGTTGGCCAACTGCAACCAAGTACATTATTAGTAATGTGTATATAATATATGGTGGTACTGTTTATGATTATTTAGTGGCATACACCAATATGGTAGCCCCTATGACAGCTCTACGTGGGTTGATTGCCGCGTTTTCCATTTCGGGACCAAGCAACGCAATAGGCTACACAGCTGTGATTGGTAATTTAGAGAGTTGGCTAGTTTACTGTTATCCCACTAGAGTGTCCTGCGCGTAGGCATACGGCCTTACCTGTTGCTTTGTCACCAGAGTGTATCACGTGTACATAAGCATGTGTTGAATGAATTCCCCAATTACCCGGCAATTTCCATGTAAATTCTATGCAGTGTTACCAAACTTATGTTATTTACTGTAAACATAGTCTATAAGGAATGTTATATACTACAAAGTATATACTATAGCGTATTGGTACTGTTGCCAACTTACAAAAAATCTGCATTGCTAAAGAACTCTAACCTCTCTTTTACCACATGTTTGACCACGTGAGTCAAGATGATGGGAAATTTCTAACTTTTGTTCACATGTTCTAACCTCACTTTTACCACGTGATTGACCACGTGAATCAAGATGATGTCTTAACCTCACTTTTACCACGTGATTCAAAATGGCATTTAGCGGGGAAATTTTCTAACTTTTGACCACGTGTTCTAACCTCACTTTTACAACTTGTTTGACCACGTGAGTCAAGATGACATCTGGCGGGAAGTTTCCAAACTTTTGACCATGTGTTCTAACCTACCTTTAACACGTGTTTGATTTCGTAAATCAAGAAGATGGCTTAACCTCACTTTTAACCATGTGTTTGACTACTTGAGTCAAGATAGCGTTTACAAAATTTTCACTGTGCTGGATTTGAACCCTGGGCAATAGCCCCACTATGGTGTGACATTTGTTATGTTTTTCATCATTGAACCTTACCATATAGTTTAATGATTTTTCAGAGTGTAGCTGTATGCAGAGCATACAGTATGTTGTTTGACGATCTTCCACCAGAGTGTACTGTTTTCGCTACATCAAAAAATTTTAATTTTACTATTTACATTTTGTAGTCATGGGAGTTTTATGTTTCTACACTTGTTGACAGAGCTGAGGTTCGTTAGTTTAATTTTTCCCCACCAGAGTGCAACACTACCAGAAAGTTGGTCAACCAAAACCAAGTATATTATTAGTAATGTGTATATGATATATGGAGGTACTGGTTGTAATTATTTAGCGGCATACACCAATATGGTAGCCCCTATGACAGCTCTACGTGGGTTGATTGCCGCGTTTTCCATTTCGGGACCAAGCAACGCAATAGGCCACACAGTTGTGATTAGTATTTGTGAACCATGTAAACGTTGTCAACACCAGTGAAACGTATGTCAGACGATTCAGAGTGTATGGTCATAAGACCACTTTTAAGTTTAACACTCCATCAGAGGAGAGGGTCCGAGATCGATAGGCTCAGAGGAGGGTTTTCCAGCCTCGTGGAAAATATGAAAGCTGACGCTTCGGAAGGGGATCGGCTCGGGTTCACCTTACGCAGCCTTAATTTAAAAAATAAGGAGCCAGGGTATCTAGCTTTCGGACAGGTTTCCGAGGTCGATGGTGATGTGTTGTTGGAAAATTTTCGGTGGTATCGTTCAGAGTAACGCTGACTCTATCAACTCGGCAAACACCTCCAGGTCAAATGTACTCGTGTCAATCTCCCAGTAGGCTCTGGCAGGATCCACCCGAGTATGTTCAGCACATTCAATGAAGAATGTCACAAACGGCAGGGCATCATTGTAATAAATAATAAAGACTAACCCTGCCTGTCTAGAGCAAATCGTTGTGGCTAAGGCTAAGGCTAAAGGAAGTCCTGACTATAAAGCCATTTTTCAAGATAGACGGAACAGACAGCTTAACAAGGCGACAAAACTTATACAAAAGGCCAGGGTGGAAATACCTGAAAAGAGGGTGGGTATCCAAGAATTGGTAAAATTTCAAGATCACCTTAAGAAGTATAAGATAACCGCCTATAATTATGACAGGAAAGGTCGAGATGTGTACTTTGAAGGAAATAACCCTGACGCCCAGTTCAAAATCAATCTACTTTTCCACAACGGTTACTTCAATGTTATCACATCCCTTACTGACGCCTTTGCCTGCTCACACTTTTGCGAAGCCTGCCATGTCCCATACAGTAATAAAGGGGGCCACAGGTGTACCAGCATTTGCCCAGCCTGCCAGACTGTTTCCCCACCCTGCACAGAGCAAAACGGGAGCATAACATGCACTGAGTGTAACATGAAATACAAAAATGAAATTTGTTTGTTAGCACACAAAAGCAAAATATGTAAATTAATCAGAAAATGCATGGACTGTTGAAATTTGTCAACTTACTAAACAGAAAGTCTGATCACGTCTGTGGGGAAGTTTTTTGTGTCATTTGCAGGGAATTCCTGCCTCCTGACCACCAGTGTTTTATGAAGGTTGACAAGACTCCCCCAAAACCAAGGATGCCTTGTACATATTTTTCGATTTAGAAACGTGTCAAGACGAACCGGATGGCCAACGATTGGCCAACGATTCCGAGTCCAAACTTCACATTGCTAATCTATGCATCTCCCAACAATATTGTTGGAAGTGCATAGAAGGGCAACATTGTGACACCTCTACTGACCGCACCAAGATTTTCAGGAAAGACCCGTCACTGCATTTGTGGACTATGTAATGGAAGCGTGCAAAAACTTTAAAACCGTTTGCGTAATCGTCCACAACGGTCAAGGTTTTAATTTCAAATTTATTTGGAAACACATAATTGAAAACACTAAATTCACTCCTGAATTAATCATACGCGGAACAAAAGCGATCTTGATGGAATTAGACGACGTACGCTTTAATAGCAGTGAACAAGACTAATGGTAAACACCTAACAACACATTTGTTACGCTCTAGTAGAAAAGAATTCTAACCATGAAACACTGTGCTCCGGTATGCAAAATAACTTAGCTTCCACTACCCTTCCCCAGTATTTGGTCATTTGTTAAACTGTGTCACTTCGAACCATCATGTAGAATAGAAAACACATTACTCCACTCTGGTAAAGAGCAATCTGATAAACTACACATGTACTGCAGTCCGATGGGATTGTTTCGTAAGTTAAATGTACCATATGATGTTTTAAAATTGCAGTGAAGAAGACTGATGGCAAACAACACATTTGTTACACCCTAGTATAAAACCTCTAACAACGACCCACTGTGCTCTGGTATGCAAAAATAACTTAACTTCCACTATCCTTGCCCCAGTAGTCTGTCATGTGTTAAACTGTGGCACTTTGACCTATCATGTATACTAGAAGCACATTACTCAACTCTGGTAAAGACCAATCTGATAAACTACAAATGTGCTGCAGTCCAATGGAAAAATTATTGTATCGTAAGTAAAATATACCATATGGTGTATTAAAATTGAAGTGAAGACTAATGACAAATAACACATTTGTTACGCTCTAGTAGAAAACATCTAATCATGACCCACTGTGCTCTGGAAGGTAAAAATTACTTAACTTCCACTACCCTTGCCCCAGTAGCTGTTCATGTGTTAAGCTTTGGTAAAGAACTATCATGCACTTAGATCTGCACTTTGAACTATCATGTATAATAGAAACACATTACGCCACTCTGGTAAAAAGCATTTTGGCTAACTACACAGGTTGCTGCAGTCCGTGGAAAACATGATTGTTTCGTAAGTTGAATGTACCATATCGGGTATGGAAAATACAATGGTAGGGTATGAATACCACACATATAAACCATATGCATCGTGCACGTTTAAAAATAACGATGAAAGCAGGATATCCATTAGTCAACAAGATATTATTACTGTGTCTTTTAAGAGTAAACTATATATTGCGAGTAAAATTTCAATAGAGAACAGAAAAGCCAATACAAAAAACTAAACCTGTAAATTTTACTCGCAATATATAGTTTACTCTTAAAAGACACAGTAATAATATCTTGTTGACTAATGGATATCCTGCTTTCATCGTTATTTTTAAACGTGCACGATGCATATGGTTTATATGTGTGGTTTTCATACCCTACCATTGTATTTTCCATACCCGATATGGTACATTCAACTTACGAAACAATCATGTTTTCCATCGGACTGCAGCACCTGTGTAGTTAGCCAAAATGCTTTTTACCAGAGTGGCGTAATGTGTTTCTATTATACATGATAGTTCAAAGTGCAGATCTAAGTGCATGATAGTTCTTTACCAAAGCTTAACACATGAACAGCTACTGGGGCAAGGGTAGTGGAAGTTAAGTAATTTTTACCTACCAGAGCACAGTGGGTCATGATTAGATGTTTTCTACTAGAGCGTAACAAATGTGTTATTTGTCATTAGTCTTCACTTCAATTTTAATACACCATATGGTATATTTTACTTACGATACAATAATTTTTCCATTGGACTGCAGCACATTTGTAGTTTATCAGATTGGTCTTTACCAGAGTTGAGTAATGTGCTTCTAGTATACATGATAGGTCAAAGTGCCACAGTTTAACACATGACAGACTACTGGGGCAAGGATAGTGGAAGTTAAGTTATTTTTGCATACCAGAGCACAGTGGGTCGTTGTTAGAGGTTTTATACTAGGGTGTAACAAATGTGTTGTTTGCCATCAGTCTTCTTCACTGCAATTTTAAAACATCATATGGTACATTTAACTTACGAAACAATCCCATCGGACTGCAGTACATGTGTAGTTTATCAGATTGCTCTTTACCAGAGTGGAGTAATGTGTTTCTATTCTACATGATGGTTCGAAGTGACACAGTTTAACAAATGACCAAATACTGGGGAAGGGTAGTGGAAGCTAAGTTATTTTGCATACCGGAGCACAGTGTTTCATGGTTAGAATTCTTTTCTACTAGAGCGTAACAAATGTGTTGTTAGGTGTTTACCATTAGTCTTGTTCACTGCTATTAAAGCGTACGTCGTCTAATTCCATCAAGATCGCTTTTGTTCCGCGTATGATTAATTCAGGAGTGAATTTAGTGTTTTCAATTATGTGTTTCCAAATAAATTTGAAATTAAAACCTTGACCGTTGTGGACGATTACGCAAACGGTTTTAAAGTTTTTGCACGCTTCCATTACATAGTCCACAAATGCAGTGACGGGGTCTTTCCTGAAAATCTTGGTGCGGTCAGTAGAGGTGTCACAATGTTGCCCTTCTATGCACTTCCAACAATATTGTTGGGAGATGCATAGATTAGCAATGTGAAGTTTGGACTCGGAATCGTTGGCCAATCGTTGGCCATCCGGTTCGTCTTGACACGTTTCTAAATCGAAAAATATGTACAAGGCATCCTTGGTTTTGGGGGAGTCTTGTCAACCTTCATAAAACACTGGTGGTCAGGAGGCAGGAATTCCTGCAAATGACACAAAAAACTTCCCCACAGACGTGATCAGACTTTCTGTTTAGTAAGTTGACAAATTTCAACAGTCCATGCATTTTCTGATTAATTTACATATTTTGCTTTTGTGTGCTAACAAACAAATTTCATTTTTGTATTTCATGTTACACTCAGTGCATGTTATGCTCCCGTTTTGCTCTGTGCAGGGTGGGGAAACAGTCTGGCAGGCTGGGCAAATGCTGGTACACCTGTGGCCCCCTTTATTACTGTATGGGACATGGCAGGCTTCGCAAAAGTGTGAGCAGGCAAAGGCGTCAGTAAGGGATGTGATAACATTGAAGTAACCGTTGTGGAAAAGTAGATTGATTTTGAACTGGGCGTCAGGGTTATTTCCTTCAAAGTACACATCTCGACCTTTCCTGTCATAATTATAGGCGGTTATCTTATACTTCTTAAGGTGATCTTGAAATTTTACCAATTCTTGGATACCCACCCTCTTTTCAGGTATTTCCACCCTGGCCTTTTGTATAAGTTTTGTCGCCTTGTTAAGCTGTCTGTTCCGTCTATCTTGAAAAATGGCTTTATAGTCAGGACTTCCTTTAGCCTTAGCCTTAGCCACAACGATTGCTCTAGACAGGCAGGGTTAGTCTTTATTATTTATTACAATGATGCCCTGCCGTTTGTGACATTCTTCATTGAATGTGCTGAACATACTCGGGTGGATCCTGCCAGAGCCTACTGGGAGATTGACACGAGTACATTTGACCTGGAGGTGTTTGCCGAGTTGATAGAGTCAGCGTTACTCTGAACGATACCACCGAAAATTTCCAACAACACATCACCATCGACCTCGGAAACCTGTCCGAAAGCTAGATACCCTGGCTCCTTATTTTTTAAATTAAGGCTGCGTAAGGTGAACCCGAGCCGATCCCTTCCGAAGCGTCAGCTTTCATATTTTCCACGAGGCTGGAAAACCCTCCTCTGAGCCTATCGATCTCGGACCCTCTCCTCTGATGGAGTGTTAAACTTAAAAGTGGTCTTATGACCATACACTCTGAATCGTCTGACATACGTTTCACTGGTGTTGACAACGTTTACATGGTTCACAAATACTAATCACAACTGTGTGGCCTATTGCGTTGCTTGGTCCCGAAATGGAAAACGCGGCAATCAACCCACGTAGAGCTGTCATAGGGGCTACCATATTGGTGTATGCCGCTAAATAATTACAACCAGTACCTCCATATATCATATACACATTACTAATAATATACTTGGTTTTGGTTGACCAACTTTCTGGTAGTGTTGCACTCTGGTGGGGAAAAATCAAACTAACGAACCTCAGCTCTGTCAACAAGTGTAGAAACATAAAACTCCCATGACTACAAAATGTAAATAGTAAAATTAAAATTTTTTGATGTAGCGAAAACAGTACACTCTGGTGGAAGATCGTCAAACAACATACTGTATGCTCTGCATACAGCTACACTCTGAAAAATCATTAAACTATATGGTAAGGTTCAATGATGGAAAACATAACAAATGTCACACCATAGTGGGGCTATTGCCCAGGGTTCAAATCCAGCACAGTGAAAATTTTGTAAACGCTATCTTGACTCAAGTAGTCAAACACATGGTAAAAGTGAGGTTAAGCCATCTTCTTGATTTACGAAATCAAACACGTGGTAAAGGTAGGTTAGAACACATGGTCAAAAGTTTGGAAACTTCCCGCCAGATGTCATCTTGACTCACGTGGTCAAACAAGTTGTAAAAGTGAGGTTAGAACACGTGGTCAAAAGTTAGAAATTTCCCGCTAAATGCCATTTTGAATCACGTGGTAAAAGTGAGGTTAAGACATCATCTTGATTCACGTGGTCAATCACGTGGTAAAAGTGAGGTTAGAACATGTGAACAAAAGTTAGGAAATTTCCCATCATCTTGACTCACGTGGTCAAACATGTGGTAAAAGAGAGGTTAGAGTTCTTTAGCAATGCAGATATTTTGTAAGTTGGCAACAGTACCAATACGCTATAGTATATACTTTGTAGTATATAACATTCCTTATAGACTATGTTTACAGTAAATAACATAAGTTGGTAACACTGCATAGAATTTACATGGAAATTGCCGGGTAATTGGGGAATTCATTCAACACATGCTTATGTACACGTGATACACTCTGGTGACAAAGCAACAGGTAGGGCCGTATGCCTACGCGCAGGACACTCTAGTGGGATAACAGTAAACTAGCCAACTCTCTAAATTACCAATCACAGCTGTGTAGCCTATTGCGTTGCTTGGTCCCGAAATGGAAAACGCGGCAATCAACCCACGTAGAGCTGTCATAGGGGCTACCATATTGGTGTATGCCACTAAATAATCATAAACAGTACCACCATATATTATATACACATTACTAATAATGTACTTGGTTGCAGTTGGCCAACTTTCTAGTAGTGTTGCACTCTGGTGGGGAAAATTAAACTAACGTACCTCAGCTCTGCCAACAAGTTTAGAAACATCAAATTTCCATGACTACAAAATATAGATAGTAAAATCAAAATTTTTGATGTAGCGAAAACAATACACTCTGGAGTAAGATCGTCAACAAACATACTGTACGCTCTGCATACAGCTACACTGTGAAAAATCATCAAACTACATGGTAAGGTTCCATGATGAAAAACATAACAAATGTCACACTATAGTGGGGCTATTGCCCAGGGTTCAAACTCGGCACAGTGAAAATTTTGCAAACGCTATCTTGACTCAAGTAGTCAAACACGTGGTAAAAGTGAGGTTAGAACACATGGTCAAAAGTGAGGTTAGAAAATTTCCCGCCAGACGCCATCTTGACACACGTGGTCAAACACATAGTAAAAGTAGGTTAGATCACATGGTCAAAAGTTTGGAAATTTCCCGCCATCTTGACTCACGTAGTCAAACATGTGGTCAAAAGTTAGGTTAAAACAAATGGTCAAAAGTTATAAGATTTTTCCGCCAAACGCCATCTTGACTCACGTGGTCAAACACGTGGTAAAAGTGATGTTAGAACACGTGGTTAAAAGTTTGGGAATGTCCCGCCAAAAAGCCGCCATCTTGACTCACGTGGTCAAACATGTGGTAAAAGTGAGGTTAGAACACGTGGTCAAACACGTGGTAAAGGTTGGTTAGAACACATGGTCAAAAGTTTGGAAATTTCCCGCCAAAACAGCAGCCATCTTCACTCACGTGGTCAAACACGGGTCAAAAGTGAGGTTAGAACACGTGGTCGAAAGTTTGGAATTTCCCGCCAAAACAGCCACCATCTTGACTCACGTGGTCAAAGTGAGGTTGTAAGTTGGCAACAGTACCAATACGCTATAGTATATACATTGTAGTATATAACATACCTTATAGACTATGTTTTTAGTAAATAACATAAGTTGGTAACACTGCAGAGAATTGCAGGTAATTGGGGGAATTCATTCAACACATGCTTACGTACACGTGATACAATCTGGTGACAAAACAACAGGTAAGGCCGTATTCGTACGCGCAGTACACTCTAGTGGGATAACAGTAAACTAGCCACGTCTCAAAATTACCAATCACAGCTGTGTAGTCTATTGCGTTGCTTGGTCCCAAAATGGAAAACGCGGCAATCAACCCACGTAGAGCTGTCATAGGGGCTACCATATTGGTGTATGCCGCTAAATAATCATAAACAGTACCTCCATATATCATATACACATTACTAATAATATACTTGGTTTCAGTTGGCCAACTTTCTAGAAGTGTTGCACTCTGGTGGGGAAAATCAAACTAACGTACCTCAGATCTGCCAACAAGTGTAGAAACATCAAACTTCCATGACTACAAAATATACATAGTAAAATTAAAATTTTTCGATGTAGCGAAAACAGTAATGGTAGGTCATCAAGTCAATTAGACCAATATCCCACTCACCCTGGCTCACATCCACTGTAGGAAAATAATCTTTCGAGAGAAAGGAACCTCTACCGTTTAAGCAAAACATTGTCGCAAAGAAACTTTAAGCACAAGTGCCCGCACACGTCTGAGTTGAAATTTTGTTCTCGCTTGTAGTTATAGTAAATTTCACAATCACCAAAATATCGTAACAGCTCCACTGGAGGCCTGAGGTTACCTAAACTATCATAATAAAATACTTTACGACCAAGTTTTCTGTAGCATACCCAGTGCGTACCACCCCCACTACTAGAGTCCAAATTTACAATAGCAGATTCGTACCGTCTGACAGACTGTGGCAGAGCGTCTCTCATATAGATTCCCCTAAAATTTGGTATTTTTAGCTCTTTGGCGTAGTAAAATAAATCATAGTTTGTTAAAGGTTTTATCGGGATCGACGTTTTTTTTTTTTTTTTTTAGTCACCTTTGGCTTTTTCTTACCACCTCCACGGGATGCATGCACCGTAGACTGCGATGGTCTACCCCAGAGGTTAGGCCTCCAGGGGATGCTCTGGGTTAACAAAAAGAACGCGCCGAGGCTCCTACCCCTTGGGTGGTGTGGAAACGCTGAGCCAAAATTTTGCACAATTACGTCATCCCATGTAGTGGCCCACGACCACCTTCAAGCGGTCACGTAGGCCATTGCGCCATCGGTACAGAAATGGAACATGCGGTCGGTGACGTTCATACGGTCACGTAGGCCAAAGTGGTCCAGAAATGGAACACGTGGCCGGTAACGTTCATGCGGTCACGTAGGCCATTGCGATCCAGAAATGGAACACGCAGCCGGTCACGTAGGCCATTGCGCCAACCACTCTAGCGGAGAAATATCAAACTGCATGAAATTGGCGCGAAAATACATGGGCGCCGCCATCTTGCGGACACGTGATACACTCTGGCGACAAAACAACAGGTAAGGCCATATACTAGACACTAGTATCTAACTACACACCATGTTTCAGAGTTTTTGCTCTAATGGTAAGCATGTTATGGGAGAAAACCCATAGGGGTTGATTTAAAAAATATAAGGGATGATGGTTAAACTTGGTTGAAAGAGTTACATAGAGTACACATACCTACAACCCGAATCTGGTTTACCTCAGCCTTCAAACACCTGAGCAATAGGTGTAAAACAGTTAAGGGTTAAAATGAGCCCCATCGAAAAACTGGGTATTTTCATGCAATTCAATGTTAATAACGCTAGAATTAAGGGTCTCAAACGATTATGATGATATTTTGCACTTTTTAAGTTAGGGGTTGTTCCAGGGGTAGTTCACCCCCAGAGGGTAGTTTATATAAATTATATTTTGTATGTGCACCCCTATACCAAGTTACAACCCTGTGGAAGTATAAATGGGGGAGATACAAAAACCAAAAGAGTCCAATAGAAACATGAACGGACTGTAGGCGCAAGTCGATTGCAGAACGTACAGTATACCAGGAAAGTTCAACTGGATAAATCGACAACATACCATGTTTCAGAATTTTTGCTCTAACGGTAAGCGTGTTATGGGATAAAACCTATAGGGGTTGATTTAAGAAAAAATAAGGGATGATGGTTAATCTTGGTTGAAAAATTACGTAGAGTACACATGCCTCTACCTACAACCCGAATCTGGTTCACCTCAGCTTTAAAACACCTGAGCAATAGGTGTAAAACAGTTCGGGGTTGAAATCAGCCCCGATCGAAAAACTGGGTATTTTTATGCGATGCAATGTTAATAAAGTTAGATTTAAGGGTCTCAAACGATTATGATGATATTTTGCACATTTCAAGTTAGGGGTTGTTCCAGGGGTAGTTCACCCCCAGAGGGTAGTTTATATAAATTATATGTTGTATGTGCACCCCTATACCAAGTTACAACCCTGTGGAAGTATAAATGGGGGAGATACAAAAACCAAAAGAGTCCAATAGAAACATGAACGGACTGTAGGCGCAAGTCGATTGCGGAACGTACAGTATACCAGGAAAGTTCAACTGGATAAATCGACAAACATACCATGTTTCAGAATTTTTGCTCTAACGGTAAGCGTGTTATGGGATAAAACCTATAGGGAATGATTTAAGAAAAATAAGGGATGATGGTTAAACTTGGTTGAAAAATTACGTAGAGTACATATGCCTCTACCTACAACCCGAATCTGGTTCACCTCAGCCTTAAAACACCTGAGCAATAGGTGTAAAACAGTTCGGGGTTGAAATCAGCCCCGATCGAAAAACTGGGTATTTTTATGCGATTCAATGTTAATAACGCTAGAATAAAGGGTCTCAAACGATTATGATGATATTTTGCACATTTCAAGTTAGGGGTTGTTCCAGGGGTAGTTCACCCCCGGAGGGTAGTTTATATAAATTATATGTTGTATGTGCACCCCTATACCAAGTTACAACCCTGTGGAAGTATAAATGGGGGAGATACAAAAACCGAAAGTGTCCAAAAGAAACATGAACGGACTGTAGGCGCAAGTTGGTTGCGGAACGTACAGTATACCAGGAAAATTCAACTGGATAAACTGACAAACACTTTGCACACTTATCCATAGTTATCTTTATCTGAGGTCATAAAGGGCAGACAGTTTTCCCGTTGTTTAGCGATTGCCGCTATCAAAGGTTACAGAGGTTAACGAATACTGATAGCGCTATTTCATTCTTTTCATTAATTTGTTAAATAACGCGCCATCGCAAACACCGCGTTATCAGACACATTTCCGCCACCATCAAACAAGTACCTCGGTGGCTAAGAGGTAAAGCTCGCAACTCACGCGCCAGCGGGCCGGGTTCGAATCCTGACCTCACCATGTATAAATTTTATTCATAAAAATTTAATTAATGGTGGACTATAAGGCTTGTTAGGTTAGAAATGACCTAACACGCGGTAAAAGTGAGGTTAGAACACGTGGTCAAAAGTTAGGTTAGGAAATTTCCCGCCAAAACAGCCGCCATCTTGGAAAAGGGGCGTGGCCCACACCACGTGACTAATGACGTCATCGGTCACGTGACCACCTCTCGACCAATCAGAGGGCTGGGTTATACTCTCGCCAGGTCTACTGTTACGTCTTACAAGGGATCCCAATTTTTGGCCCGCACGCACGTGGCGATCCAGTTTGGTGAGCTGTGATACGGGCGGTTCAGTCTCGGGCCCGAAGGCACTGGGCTTGACCATTCCAATTTTACAATGGGGACTCTGGAACAGCTAATGCAAGACGCAACTCTAACCTCCCACCCTTAATCTAGACCCACCCAAATATGATTATTTCCTAACAAAAATTAAACATTTTAAAGCAATAAAAATATGCGCTACCTACGGCACAACGCGCATGTCCCACCCATATTTAATGAAGTTCAACAGAACTTCCATAATTTAAAATTAAATTTAATCTACCCACCTAACAGCTAGCTGTAAAAGGTTATTAGTAAATACACATACAATAATTATACCAAAACTCAACATCAAAAACACATTTTCCAAACATCAACAATACCATAACACACCTTAATGCTAACATCGCAATGCGCAATTAAAGCTTAAAATTAGCACAACTTAAAACTAAAAATAACATTTTGCACACACACTCACACACAACAAGTATTAATATTAAAACCCTAACAGCAAGAGTAACTCAAATATATATCGGCCGCTTATATATTTGAGGTACCCTCTGAGTTCGGAACAACCATCGCGTCCGACGAATTGTTCCGAACTAACTCAGCGATAGTCGCCAAAAAGGTTCTCGGCTCACAAAGTGGTGGGGAGCCATTGGGGTTTAAGGGGGATAGAACGTCCAACGTCAGTGGAAATTTCCAATGATCTATTCGTCACATGTAGGTCGCCGCTAATGCAGGTGGAGCGTTGTACCTTGCAATTAACGTTAGGCAACACCTGGTTTAATCCGCCGTTAAGCTTCACTGAGGCTTTCCCCATCGCGTAACACCATAATTGGTGCCTGTTATCATCTGAGTAATGGCTGAAAATTATCTGTCCTCTTTTGCCGCTTAACTATAGTTATTAAACTATTGGCAACATCAAAGCTAAATTAGTGTTACATAAATGTAACCACTATCAACCTAATTTATATTGATGAGTGAAAGTGACGGGGGGGGGGTCATTACTTTTTCCTCGGGGGGGGGGGGTGTCAAGTTCAACATAATTAATATCCGCGCTTATATAAGCCGCAACGCGGTCGCGCGTCTGCCATTCACTCCCCAGGTACCGCAGCTGAAACAACTAATCTGTAAGTCTCTACCACCATAGATTAAGCATACTCCTCAAGTAGATTGACCATCCTAATGGCCGCGGCGGTCACACTTTCCTTGTTCGCCGTGCCGAAGCGCGCTGTTAGTTCAGTGCGCCGGCGCTGGGAGCGCTGCAGAACGCCAAATTTAAAGCCCAACCAAATCGCCAAATTTAAAGCCCGCCAACTCAGTCAACCTTACTGGCGGACGGCGCGGGCGGACAGAGCCAGCCAGCCAACCTCCGCCGCGCCTCGCCGCGCACGGCCCGTGTCCGTGTGGTCATGCGCCCCGTGTTCACTTTGCTTTCGACGTTTTAAATAGGCCAAATGCCTAATCACTTAATATATGATCGATGGCTGCTCTGATGCGGTTCTGCAGTTCAACCATTGTTGTTGGAAGTTTACGGATATAAACAGTGTCTTTTACAAACCTACATAAAAAGAAATCATGTGAGAGAGCTTTTAAATGGTATACTTCCTCAAAGATGGATCGGCCATATTAAGCATCTGTAAATGGCATGTAAAAAAACTTTATTAGTTAGCCTTAAGTATAAAAATAAAGCTATGTCCATATGATTATTAGTTTTTAAATTATAAACCTATAAAATCGGAAGATTCTTTTTGATACACCCTGTATTACCATAATCTATATTTTAAAAACCTTGTAAAAAGATGCAGTTGTTTTATATTCTAAATTTGATTTTGAAATTTTACCAAATCAATCAATTTAATTCATTCAAATTTCAATATTTTTCTCTCCATGGCTTAAAAAGTCGTATTTATCAATGTAAACTCTAATGCTTTTTGGGTCCCATGTTTATTTTTTATTGCAGTCCTGATGGCACTTAGTTTCTTATAAAAAATAAATTTATTCCTGATATTGTTTATAAATATCTTTTTTGCTTTTTAAGGAAAATTTAGTAATAAAAATTGATTCTTAGCACATTTCATTATGTCCATTTCCCATTCAAACATTTTTTAAACTCGATCGAAAGAGTGCAATTTATTTTTTAATTCTTCAATGTCTATTTCCTTTCTGCAGCACTTAAAAATATTAATATACTTTACAGATTCATTTAGCGGAGTTTTTTTTAGCCGGTAAAAGTCCGGCACTACTCAAAAAACGGTTTTTGATTGTCCATGAGGATTTCCTCTCCGCCCGACAAAATCAAAAGGAGAAAAAAATATAAATAACTAACGATCATGTTAAGAGGAAATATTGTTCTTTTAATAATTTTACAATAAGTCATACGCATATAGCAGCAAGAGAATAACTTATAATGCATTTAATTTTAATGGACGAAAACCATTTAGGATATTCTGTTATCCGTTCATCGGCGAACGTCGCGCATCTGCGAGTGCGAGTCGAAGTCGAGCCGAGCTCTCGGGCCACGGCACGGCTCACTCGCACACTCGAGCTTCCTCGAGTCTCTACGAGGCGCGCCACCGCCCGACCGCTTAAGGCCCGAGTAGACCGCGAGGAGCGCTAGCGTCGGCCCGCCACGGCCCGGTCCATAATTCACCACAGAATGGGCAATCTACTTGAGGAGTATGCTTAATCTATGCTACCACCTAGTAATGTTACATATGCTTTGTTTTAACTTACACCTGTTAAGCTTGCTATTTTTTATGTAATTTATTTTTTCAACTATTTCTTAACATATAAAAATACACTTTTATTTTATATATATAATATATCAAATAATCTTGCGTTACTATTTTTATTTTAGTTTGTACTTATTATACAAGTTAACCCCTACAGAATAATTAACTAACTTCTGCTGCTAGACTAAACTACTTAGACTATAAACAGTTAACACCCATATATTAATATATAATTATTATACTGCAATTTTTACCTGTACAAATGCTAGATGTAATTGCGATTAATCGTCTACGACACAGTTCTTAAACCCTTATAAAATAATTAACTAACTTCTACCACTAGCGGTAATTTTTAAAAATTTTACAAAAATTTATTAACTATTTTTTCCCCCTACTAGAACCTTTCGCTACGCTGCCACCCCGACAAAGAACTGAAATCTCCAAAGTTCTTCCCTTTTATCTCATTCTCTTAGGGGAGGGGGTTAGGGGGGTTCACACAACCCTATATAAGCGGCATCGGCACCTCACGCGTGCGCCATTATAATGGCGATAGGGCGACAGTAAACATCTATCCGTAAGTCTCTAAGACTATCAAACATTTTTTTAACTTACTCTTGTTACTCTAACATAAGTTTGCGCTTATTATGCTAATTAGTCTCCATATATTCAGACACACTCGCGGGCACCAATCATATACTCGCTGAATTTTGGAGAGTACACATCTCCCCTTTGAATATTATTATGGATTCGCACACTTTACATTTAAAACTTTTGCGTACGAAACGCATTTTACGGAAACAATCTAACTCCACAATTTCAAAACCGCGTACTACATTGAGTAAGCTTAAAAAATACTTCAGTTTTCACCCGTTGTACTTTGTAAAATCTAACCTTTGCAATACTTGTTCTACTGATCCTATTTTACACTCTGTCTTAACTGAAATGCTGAAATATCAAAATTTCAATATTCTTACACCTATTGACGATCCTATCCAATTATTCTTATTCACTATATTACCAGGTTTATATGATCATTCTTCCTCAGACACATGTCTTGTTCTGCTCTATCAACTCGCACTGTAACCACCTAGGACCTCTCCTTTTTTGTAATTATGAACACACACCGGGATTCACCCATACTTACAACAAGCACTGACTCCCATCCCATACAGAGTGATAAAATAACTATTACTGCTACAAATAATGACAAAGCAATTCTTCAATCATTGATGAGTTTTTATTAAATAAATATATTTTTAAAAACCCCCTCTGGGTGACCTTGACCCACTTCCCAAACCCACCCATCACTGTCAAAAAACCCCAGCCACTACAACCCCTACAACAGTTACAACCGCCTGACCTTGACCTGAGCCAACTGTAGCCATTCCCCACTACTGGCGTTTTTCAAATTATTGGTGATATAAATAAATTGTTAATGAATTTGGAATAAATGAAAATTGTTAAATAAAGTTTAACATTAAGTTTCGTTTATCAACAATTAACTGTAACCAATCGAAGATTTATTTTTAAAGCGCTTTAAAATCCAAACTTATTATAATTTATAGTTCATAATCCAACAACTACATTGTTGCTAGGGCTTGGGCTTGGGTCGAAGTGTCACTGTAAACAACAAACAATGATGGAGCAAACAAACTGATGAATTGCAAACATCCAATCATATATATCATTGACTACCTACACTGTGTTGTTGACGAGACACCAATGATTATGTACGAAGAGTTAGAGGTGAAAACAAACATCTATTATTTGTACCTACTGTTCTATTATTTGAACATCAGCCATGTGATAAGATTTGAAAGACTCCATGTTATATAGCCTATGTTAAAAAAATTCGCAAAAAACGCTTTTAAAAAAAACAAATTGGTTTGGAATCTAATGGATTTGTTTGGTATAAGAACAAGTGGACACCCACAATATAAAAAAAAATCTTTGTAATACGTGACACTTGTGTAAATGAGCGTATTGCAACTGCGCCTAAAACTGATGGATTAGTGGAATGAGACCATGGATTGTTTAATATTATTTGTCGATTACTTTACATTGTGTTAGATTGTGATCATATGTAAACTTTTGAAAATTTGGTAAACCTATTTCCTTTTCAACAGAATGTTTATTTCAGTTTCTTTTTTTATCCGCCCCATCACATAATAAACATCAATATTAAAAGGTACTGTTGGTGTTATAGGCACCATTGTAAGGTTACGAGGAGCCAGACTGATAAGGAGCACTTGACATTCAACGACCTGTATACTCATACATCACACGCATTGCTGTCAAACAAAACAAAAACCCCCGTCGCAGCAGACTTGCGTACTCAGCGAATTCCCAAATTAGTAATATTAATTTTGACCAACTAAATCTGGAAACAAAATTGCATCACGTGCTCATAAATAGGGAAATAAATGTCTATTCTCCTTGTAATAAATATAGGGAAAGAGTATGCAGGTATGCTGCCTTAGGGAACACTAAAAGTAGGTTTTTAGCATAAAAAAATTTATTTCAACCATATGAAGCCATACACTAAGTTTCATCGACATCTGTCCATAAATAAACGAGTTTGCCTATTTTCCATTTGATTAACATGAGAAAAGAGTATGCAGGTTTGCTGCCATGATAAGAAAAAAAACCAATATTTTTTACCATAAATGGATAAATCTCAACCAAATAAAGCTAAATACCAAGTTTCATTCAAAAATATCGGTTAGTGAAATATTAAAACATTCTTATTCTCCATAAGATTAACATTGATTGGGACCCCCAAAATACAATGTACTGTGTTTAGACATTTTAATATCTCCGTAATCAATGGAGATAGAGCAAAGCTTCAGAATACTTAATTGTGTGTTGTTTTGAACTAAATCCATCAGTGAAAATAGAAATTTAAATAAAGAAAATCACATATGAAAAATGCAAAAAACCCATTTTTTGGGTACAAAACACCAAAAAAGTATCCCTTCCGTTTGGTCAATATTTCTGGTTTACGAACTCATCCAAATAAACATAGGATTACACGTCTCTATAAAATTTTGTGTCAATAGGACCATTTTTAAAAGAGTTAACGTGTCTAGGGACACATACATACATACATACATATATATATATATATATATATATATATATATACATATATATATTTATACAAATGCATATATACATATATATAAATTTTAATGACTATTATAAAAACAAAGATAAAACAAAGATATCGGGACCAAGCTTGACATATCTATGTTAACCTAACCCAAACCAACATTTCTATACCAAATTTTTATTGGGTGGTGACTATAACCAACGAGTACCATTATCAATATCCAAAACTCCTATTTTCTGAAAAAATATGCTGCAGTGTTTTAATTGAACAGGTAGTATTTTATTAATAAACGTCCAAGATGTGATTATTTTAATTTGTCATCTTGCACATCATAATAAATATCATAGTCAAACGTTTTACGTTTAAAAAACTATTATGACAAATGAGTAATAACCCACAAATAAATAATAATGTCAGTTTTTCAGAAGCAATAACTCCTCAAATTTTTGAATTTTTAGTTTTTTAATAAATGTGGTCTTGTGACATATCATTTTAAAGCTGAGCTCATTTCAAATAAGGATATTGAATCAGGAGTCATTTATGACAAATAATAAAAGAATTACAGGGTATTCCGTAAATGTTGATTTTTATTACAAAAATGGCCGCCATTTTGAAACGGAAAAAGATAAATTCATTCTGTTTTCACGAAAATGCTCATTTGACTAATACGTTTAAAATTATGTAAAAAATCTGCATGTTTATTTAAGAAAATTTTGAGATTCGAACCCGTGACCTTCAGTTTTGGAACAATCTGTATACTGGCATTTATGAAAATATTTTTATTGGAAAGCCCATATGCGATTTAGTGGGAAAAAACTTTATTTCATGATTTTATCTCAAACCGTTCTCCTGCTATAAATAGTGGACGGGTGGTCTGAATAACCCTGTATATATATATATATATATATATATATATATATATATATACATATATGTGTGTGTGTGTGTCCGTCCGTGGTACTGATAACTTTTGAAGAAAACCTCCGATTTTGATGAAATTTGGTATGAGAGTGTAAGTCTTAAGTTGCACTGCGCGGTTGGTAGCAGTGGCTGGAGCAGTGGCGCGCGCAGCTTAGGGCACCGGGCAGAGCGTTGCATTAGCACCCGTGGTGTGTGCCTGTGTGAGTGAGCTGCGCGTATGCGCGTCCCCATTTGATTTTACAAGAGCGCTAGGACGCCGCAGCCGGCGTCCGTCGCTCCGGCCCGAGCCGGCCGCAATATAATTAGAGACACAATCGTTGTCGATTTTTTATTTACTTTGGTACGATCTGTTTATATCTCCAACTTATGACCTGTACAATTGTCATTCTGTTAAATATTCTCATAGTAATATTTTTGATAGTTTATTTATTTTTATTTTTAATCAATTCCTCAGGAGGGGCGGCGTCCGGGAGTCCTTATGGGCGAGCCGCCACTGGTAAGACCAGGTCTATTTTCATAAGTTCGCGAACCAGAATTGTCGGGTTATGGGAGCGGGGGTTTATGGTTTTCAAAGGGGTCAAAAATGATTTTTTGTCATTTTTGGACCTTAATTTTTCAAATTAATCAATTTTAACTGAAACCATTTAAAAGAGCGCAAAAAACAAACAATTGAATTTTTATCTTGGCATAAATGGTTACGGGGAAAACCAAAAAATGTGTTTTCCATGTTATTCTTAAGGGAAACCAAGAAAATCCTATATCTTGCTTATTTATTGACATAACTTAATCAAATTTGGTATGTGCATTATCTAGATAAGATTTAAGTTATACTTGCTTACAAAACCCATATGGCGGCAAACCTACATACTAACCCCATGGGGTTTATGGGAAAAATAAAAATTGCAAGAGCTTGATACAATTTTGTGTTTACATTTACCAATTATTGATTAACTAAGACTAACATCACCCAATGGCATCAGAACTACATACTCCATCTTATTGTGTTTTTATGGGGAAAGTAAATAATCTGAAATTCCATTGGAAATTCGCTGAGTACGCAGGTGTGCTGCGACGGGGGTATTTTAAGTATTTAGGTGAGTTAATCTCAAAATTATGAACAAACTATAACGTTTTCCAAACTAATTCAAAATTTACGTCTTATTATTTTTTTTCCTAATTGCACGTAATAATTTAAGTTGACTTCAGTATAATTTAAAGCTCAGTACTTTTATCATTGCAATAACAATCTAAGAAATACCTTATATCAAGAAACTTCATTGCCAACAAAGAAGGACTCTTGTAGCAAACTCACTCACTAACCGCCTACAGTCTTCCGCGCTAGAAACACGCTCCTGCCTTGCAGTTCAAAACCTTAATACATGTGTCCAGGCTGCCGGATTGACAGTTACATCTTGGTCAACATATGGAATTCTATATTATATATTTGTCCAAAATAAAAAGGTGTATTATGAAAAATAACTATAGTAAAATATGTTTTTTTTATATATTAAATATTAAGATTTTGATGTCAAATAGTAATACAATTTGTTTTGAAATGCTACTCTTAAAACTCACTTAAGGGTTTCTAAACACTTTTTTAAGTTGGTAAATATTTGTCTAACCTGCACTAAATGTATTTTCAAGATAATCAAATCTGACCTACCTTTAAAAGTTAAAGTTGATGAAAAAACGAGAAAATATATAGTTAACCCGTTTTCTCTTATCGTTTTCCTTTTAGCTCACCCAAACGTTATGCCCTAATACTAATAATAATAATGACCTCATAGACCCGGCCAAACTCGTACAAAAAAACTTACAATATTGATCAAAATAA